>CM022303.1:364209589-364271858 GCA_011799875.1 Thinopyrum elongatum
CATTGAGTCCATAGGAAAAGCCAATACTATTAAAAGGGGATGAGGTGTTGCTTAATGGTCTACTTGCTCAAAATGCTTAGTGATATGCTCCAAAGCCCTCAACCACTTTCTCATATCCAAATATGTCCTAAACCTAAAGAAAAACTCGGCCCCAATGATTTGATCTATCCAGCGCCACCGAGTTCCTTTGACATAGCCACTGCCAGAAACCCTAATCAGTTCGGTCTCACCGATAGGGATTTCGGTCTCACCGAGACGGGATTGCAAACTCTCTATTTCCCTTCGTAATGTTTCGGTCTCACCAAAATGAGCGATCGGTCCCACCGAGTTCACAATGCAAACTCTCTATTTCCCCTTCGTAATGTTTCGGTCTTACTGAAAGGAGTGATCGGTCCCACCGAGTTTGCCTGACCAACTCTCTGTTTGCTCATTGCTGAAATCGGTCTCGCCGAGTTCATGCAATCGGTCACACCGAGATGAGGTTTTGCCCTAACCCTAGCACATCGGTCCCACCGAGTTGATCATATCGGTCCAACCGAGAATCCTAACATTCACATTTTGAATTGAATCGGTCTCACCGAGTTCTTCTATTCGGTCTGACCGAGTTGAGTCAAATGTGTGTAACTGTTGGATTTTGTGTGGAGGCTATATATACCCCTCCACCCCCTTCTCTATTTAAGAGAGAGCCATCAGAACGTTCCTACACTTCCACTACTCATTTTCTGAGAGAGAACCACCTACTCATGTGTTGAGACCAAGACATTCCAATCCAACCACAAGAATCTTGATCTCTAGCCTTCCCCAAGTTGCTTTCCACTCAAGTCATCTTTCCACCATATCCAAATCTGTGAGAGAGAGTTGAGTGTTGGGGAGACTATAATTTGAAGCACAAGAGCAAGGAGTTCATCATCAACACACCGTTTATTACCTTTTGGAGAGTGGTGTCTCCTAGATTGGTTAGGTGTCACTTGGGAGCCTCCGACAAGATTGTGGAGTTGAACCATGGAGTTTGTAAGGGCAAGGAGATCGCCTACTTCGTGAAGATCTACCCGAGTGAGGCAAGTCCTTCGTGGGCAATGGCCATGGTGGGATAGACACGGTTGCTTCTTCATGGACCCTTCGTGGGTGGAGCCCTCTGTGGACTCGTGCAACTGTTACCCTTCGTGGGTTGAAGTCTCCATCAACGTGGACGTACGATAGCACCACCTATCGGAACCACGCCAAAAATCTTCATGTCTACATTGTGTTTACCTTCTCCAAACCCTTCCCTTTACCTTCATATGCAATGTTTTACTTTCCGCTGCTACACTCTTAGAATTGCATGTGTAGGTTGATTGCTTGACTTGTGCTAAGTTGCTAAAATCTGCCAAGACATAAAATTGGGAAAAGGCTAGATTTTTATTTGGTCAAGTAGTCTCATCACCCCCCCTCTAGACCTACTTTTGATCCTACACTAAGGGATATTAAGGCCTCCTTTTAATAGAGAACCGAAACAAAGCATTAACACATAGTGAATTCATGAACTCCTCAAACTACGGTCATCACCGGAAAGTATCCCAATTACTGTCACATTGGGGTTTGCGGATCATAACATGTAATAGGTGAATATGACTTGCAAGATCGGATCTAGACCATAGATATAATGGTGAAAACATAAACGGTTCAGATCTGAAATCATGGCACTCGGGCCCTAGTGACAAGCATTAAGCATGGCAAAGTCATAACAACATCAATCTCATAACATAGTGGATACTAGGGATCAAGCCCTAACAAAAATAACTCGATTACATGATGAATCTCATCCAACTCCTCACCGACCAGTGAGCCTACAAAGGAATTACTCACTCTCGGTGGGGAGCATCATGGAATTGGTGATGAAGGAGGGTTGGTGATGACGAAGACCAAAGATTCCCCTCTCCGGAGCCCCGAACGGGCTCCAGATCTGGCCTCCGATGAAGAACAGGAGGTGGCGGCGGCTCCGTATCATGAAACGCGATGAAACTTTCTCCTTGATTTTTTTCTTCGAAAATAGGATTTTGTAGCGTCGGAATTAGGGTCTGCGGGGCCACGAGGTGAGGACAACCCACCAGGGCGCGCCAGAGGGGGTGCGCCCTGGTGTCTTGTGCCCAGCCAGGCGCCCCCCTCTGGTGGTTCTTCGCTCCTGTATTTTTCTTTTATCGTAAAATAATTCTCCAAAAAGTTTTGTTCCATTCCAAGAACTTTTATTTCTGCACAAAAACAACACCATGGTAGTTCTGCTGAAAACAGCGTCAGTCCGGGTTAGTTTCATTCAAATCATTCAAATTAGAGTCCAAAACAAGGGAAAAAGCGTTAGGAAAAGTAGATACAATGGAGACGTATCAACTCCCCCAAGCTTAAACCTTTGCTTGTCCTCAAGATACTTAGTTGACAAACTGAAAGTGAAAAATAAAAACTTTTACGAACTGTTTTGTTCTTGTTTACATAAATAAGCTTAAGTAGCACCCAGATTTTTAGCAAATATCATGACTAACCATGTCAACAATAACTCTGAAAAATTATATTAACTCATATCAATGGCATAAGCAACTAGCGAGCAATAATAAAATATCTCAAATGCCAACACTTTGTCAAAATAACCTAGATATAATATGACAACAGTGGTATCTCACTAGCCCTTTCTGAGACCGCAAAACATAAATGCAGAGCACCTCCAAAGTTCAAGCAGCGACTAAACATTGTAATTCATGGCAGAAAAGATCCAGTCATGATGCATCAAACATTAACTATACACAATGCATGAGGATGACAATAGTGCTCTCAGATCTGGCGCTTATTTGAGAAGTTGATGACTCAACATAAAATTAAATAGATACTCCCTTCACAGAGGGAAGCATGGATTTACAGCGGTGCCAGAGCTCAGAGTTTTAAAAATAGAGATAAATGTAATTTTGGGAGGTACACCCTTCCTGTCAACGTTACGACCAAGAGTTATCAATATCTTCCATGCTAAACACATTAGTGGCGGTTCCCAAGCGATAAAAAGTAAAGGTTTACTCCCCCTCCACCAACAAACACATTCCACGGCTAGCCGAATCCACGGGTACCATCCATACCAACAACAATCCTGGGGGAGTTTTGTTTAATTATTTGCAATTTTTTATTTTGGGACTGGGAATCCCTATTACCACCCCTCTCGTGCAAGGATGAGTGAATAAACACTCATCATGAGAATAATCCGCTTAGCATGGAAGATACTGACCACCCCGTGTCACTCCATGAGTGGTCCAGGCACACAAAACAGATGTTCATTTGAAATTTTAGAGGTGGCACATGCAAATTTACTTGGAACGGCAGGGTAATACCGCATATAGGTAGATATGGTGGACTCATCTGGAATAACTTGGGTTTTAGGATTTTGATGCACAAGCAGTATTCCCGCTTAGTATAGGCGAAGGCTAGCAAATAGGTTGAGAAGCGGCCAGCTAGAGAGCGAAAACGGTCATGAACATGTGTTATGTATAATTAACATTGAATACTAGCATGAGTAGGATAAGAACACCATGAACATAAATATCATAGAGGCTATGTTGGTTTTGTCGATCGTGGGAGACGTGCCACCACCTAAGCAAACACCACAACCATCACGAGAGGTGCACAAACATCCAAATGCACACGAGCAGGTTAATGTTTCTATACCACCATTTCATGGTCGTTTTAGACCTGCTTTATATATTGAATGGGAGTACGACATAAATAATATATTTGCTTCCCATAATTTTGCTGAACGTAAAAAAGTTAAGGTCACGGTTGGTTCATTCACTAGTTATGCTTCAGTTTGGTGGAGTGAACATTGTCAGTTATACCCTGATTATGTACCTACTACTTGGGATGATTTCAAACTTGTCATGAGAGATAGATTTGTTGATGTTTATTATACTCGTGGCATGATTAAAAAACTACAACATTTAAAACAAGGTAGTTACACTGTAACAAAATATTATGATGATTTACGAACTACCTTATTGCACTCCTTTTTAGAGGAAAGTGAAGGTGATTTTATGGATAGATTTTGGGGAGGATTAAACCATGATATTCAGGAGATACTAATTCATGAAGAGTGTTATCCCATGGACCGTTTGTTTCGTCTTGCTTGCAAAGTTGCACAGGAAATAAAATGGCATGTTGTCGACAAGGAGAATAAGCACATGGTACACATTCCAAGAGATGATACGGTTGTTCCTTCAACTACTAGGCGTACTATGACAACCACATTAGTTGTTGTGAGGACCACATCACCTCCACCATGTGACACATCACCTTCGAGAATGCCTACATAATCTGAGTTGATCATAAGAGGTAATTACAAAGGTACCGATCTTCCACCTCCACATGAGTATGATGAATGCCTTGTCAATTTAAATGCACCATGCGATGAGCAACCCACTACTTTGATCACACCAGCTATTTTAGAGGACTATGTTGATGATTTGACTTTGCCATGTGATCAAACAATTTTGAGTGAACCCATTGAATTAACTATTGATGCGAAAGAACCATGTGAATCAGGGAATAAATCAGATTTAGATCAAATACATTTGAAAATAATTATGCCATTGTTTAATCAATTTGATATGACCTCTAATCTTGGTGATGGTTCATCAAGGTTGGGATGGTTTAATGATGAGCACTCCCAATCTTTTGTTTTGAATAAGAGCTTCACTTATATGTGCAAACTGAGTTGCAATATTTTCATGCCTTTGACTTCTTGTGATAATATATTGGCTTTATATTTCACGACTTTTGAAGGGTGCTCTTGTATAACTGTGTCACATGTGCCACAACTGAGATCAGTAAAAATGGATGACATATACATATACAACATGTACACCTTGTCTCTTTTGTTAGCCACATTTCAAATTAAGCAACGCCGAGGACAGCTTTGTTTTCAAGAAGGGGAGGATGATGAGGACATGGCTACCATGGTTACACCCACAACCCCTGCTACTATACCTATTGGACCAATTACTAGAGCTTGCGCATGCTAGTTAAATTATCAGGTACTTTCGTTTCTTGGTAATGTTTCTAATGTTCATGAGAATATGATGCTACCTAATTTAGATATATTTGTGGTGCTTACAATTGAAGGGCCTAGCATGGACAAGAAGGATGAACATTGGAGCATGATCAAGCATGGAGATGAAGGCACATGCGAAGAGAACAAGAATGGAGGTGCCAGTGGAGATTTCCGCACTTTGAAGCCACCATGATGACATCAGGAAGATGGACGAAATATACAAGATGGCCTTTCATACATTTTGTCCATAACTCATTATTGGTGCTGCGCCACCTTTATACATGGGCCAAGCCCATGTAATTTTGAAATACTACTTCATAGGCTATTTTTAGAGTCCGTATTATAGGGGAAATGACTCAGGAGGTGTTTTAGTCCCACCTTTCTAAGGGTGGACAAAATCCCCTCTCTTTTCCCCTATAAATACAGCCCTTAAGGCATCCTTTAGACTTGGGTTTTATTTAGTTAAAAGTTAGCCATCGCTGCAACATCGTGTACTTTGTTTGTGTCCAACGACCAGACCAAGGCCACTTATGAAACCCCACTTTTATCAATACTTCATCCATATTCGCAGTATTCAGCTTGCTTAATCATATTCTTGCTTGTTCTTTGATTGCTTGCAGGAATAGACCTTCGTGGTCAGGTTGATCATGCTCCGGCGTGGTCAGTAACCTCTCGGAGTTGGTTTAACAATTGCTAAGGCGCAACATCGTTTCACATTTGTAGTCGGATTGTCAAAGTCGTCTCCACCAAATCGATAGTTATCATCTCATCGAAAGATCGGGCCCCTCGCCTCTATCAATCTTGGTTTTGGTATCCTTCAGATTCTTCATAGTGATAAATAGATAATAATCCCAAGTGACTCAACAACTATAGCTATGCTCCCCGGCAACGGCACCAGAAAAAGGTCTTGATAACCCACAAATATAGGGGATCGCAACAGTTTTCGAGGGTAGAGTATTCAACCCAAATTTATAGATTCAACACAAGGGGAAGCAAAGAATATTTGTAAGTATTAGCAGTTGAGTTGTCAATTCAACCACACCTGGAGATTAAATATCTGTAGCAAAGTGATCAGTAGCACAGTAATATGATAGTTTTGATAGCAGTGGTAACAGTAGAAGTAACGGTAACAGTGATAGCAATGATTTTGTAGAAAGTGTAACAGTAACAGCAGCAGTAGTTACTTAGCAAGAACAATATGTGGAAAATTCGTAGGCATTGGATTGGTGAATTCGTTGGATGATATTCATCATATAATAGTCATAACTTAGGGCGATACCAAACTAGCTCCAGTTAATAAATATAATGTAGACATGTATTCCGTAAATAGTCATACGTGCTTATGAAAAGAACTTGCATGGCATCTTTTGTCCAACCCTCCCATGGCAGCAGGGTCCATAAGGAAACTAAGGGATATTAAGGCCTCCTTTTAATAGAGAACCGGAACAAAGCATTAACTCATAGTGAATACATGAACTCCTCAAACTACGGTCATCACCAGAAAGTATCCCAATTACTGTCACATTGGGATTTGCGGATCATAACACGTAATAGGTGAATATGACTTGCAAGATCGGATCTAGAACATAGATATAATGGTGAAAGCATAAATGGTTCAGATCTGAAATCATGGCACTCAGGCCCTAGTGACAAGCATTAAGCATGGCAAAGTCATAACAACATCAATCTCAGAACATAGTGGATACTAGGGATCAAGCCTACCAAAACTAACTCGATTACATGATGAATCTCATCCAACTCCTCACCGACCAGTGAGCCTACGAAGGAATTACTCACTCCCGGTGGGGAGCATCATGGAATTGGCGATGAAGGAGGGTTGGTGATGATGAAGACCGAAGATTCCCCTCTACGGAGCCCCAAATGGGCACCAGATCTGGCCTCCCGATGAAGAACAGGAGGTGGCGGCGGCTCCGTATCGTGAAACATGATGAAACTTTCTCCTTGATTTTTTTCTCCAAAAATAGGATCTTATAGCATCGTAATTATGGTCTGCGGGGCCACGAGGTGAGGACAACCCACTAGGGCGCGCCAGAGGGGGGTGCGCCCTGGTGTCTTGTGCCCAGCCAGGGATCCCCCTCCAGTGGTTCTTTGCTTCACTATTTTTCTTTTATTGTAAAATAATTTTCCAAAAAGTTTCGTACCATTCCGAGAACTTTTATTTTTGCACAAAAACAACACCATGGTAGTTCTGCTGAAAACAGTGTCAGTCTGGGTTAGTTTCATTCAAATCATGCAAATTAGAGTCCAAAACAAGGGCAAAAGCGTTAGAAAAAGTAGATATGACGGAGACGTATCAGTGTCATGAGTTTAATTTCTCCAAATTTCATAGACAACCTCGTGATAAAGAATTGCCTAGTAAAGATGAAATTATTGGTCTTGCTTCTATTGCTATGCCTCCTACTGATCCTTTAGAACAGTATTTGCTAGACCATTAAAATGACATGTTCATGAATGAAAGAAATGAAATAGATGAGATATTCTTTAAACAAATGCCTGATTTGAAACACAATTTGCCTATTGAGACTCTTGGAGATCCTCTACCACCCAAGAGTGATCCTGTGTTCGATCTTAAACAATTACCTGATACTCTGAAATATGCTTATCTTGATGAAAAGAAGATATATCCTGTTATTATTAGTGCTAACCTTTCAGAGCATCAAGAAAATAAATTATTGAAAACTCTGAGGAACCACCGCGTAGCTATTGGATATACTCTTGATGATCTTAAGGGCATTAGTCCCACTATATGTCAGCATAAAATTAATGTGGAACTTGATGCTAAACTAGTTGTTGATCACCAGCGACGATTGAATCCAAAGATGAAAGAAGTGGTAAGGAATGAAATACTAAAGCTTCTTGAAGCAGGTATAATCTATCCTATAGCTGATAGTAGATGGGTAAGTCCTGTTCATTGTGTCCCTAAGAAGCGAGGTATTACTGTTGCCTAATGATAAAAATGAATTGATTCCGCAAAGAATAGTCACAGGTTATAGAATGTTAATTGATTTTAGAAAATTAAATAAAGCTACTAGGAAAGATCATTATCCTCTGCCATTCATTGATCAAATGCTAGAAAGACTATCAAACCATACACATTTTTGCTTACTAGATGGATATTCTGGTTTTTCCCAAATACCTGTGTCACAAGAGGATCAAGAAAAAACTACTTTACTTGCCCTTTTGGTATCTTTGCTTATAGACGTATGCCTTTTGGTTTATGCAATGCACCTGCTACCTTTCAAAGATGTATGACTACTATATTCTCTGACTTTTGTGAAAATACTGTTGCGGTTTTCATGGGAGATTTCTCCGTTTACGGAACTTCTTTTTATGATTTCTTAAGAAACCTTGATCGAGTTTTGCAGAGATGTGAAGAAACTAATCTTGTCTTGAATTGGGAGAAGTGCCACTTTATGGTTAATGAAGGTATTGTCTTGGGGCATAAAATCTCCGAAAGAGGTATTGAAGTTGATAAAGCTAAAGTTGATGCTATTGAAAAAATGTCGTAACCTAAAGATATCAAAGGTATAAGAAGTTTCCTTGGTCATGCTGGTTTCTATAGGAGATTTATTAAAGACTTCACTAAAATTTCTAGGCCTCTCACTAATCTTTTGCAAAAAGATGTTCCATTTGTTTTTTATGATGATTGTGTAGAAGCATTTGAAATCCTTAAGAAAGCCTTAATCTCTGCACCTATTGTTCAACCACCTGATTGGAACCTACCCTTTGAAATTATGTGTGATGCTAGTGATTGGTGCTGTTCTAGGACAAAGAGTTGATAAGAAGTTAAATGTTATCCATTATGCTAATAAAACTCTAGACAGTGCTCAAAGAAATTATGCTACTACTGAAAAAGAATTTTTAGCAGTTGTGTTTGCTTGTGATAAATTCAGATCTTATATGGTTGATTCTAAAGTAACTGTTCACATTGATCATGCTGCTATTAAATACCTCATGATAAAGAAAGATGCTAAATCTAGACTCATTAGGTGGGTTCTCTTGCTACAGGAATTTGATTTACATATTATTGATAGAACGGGAGCTGAGAACCCCGTAGAAGACAACTTGTTTAGGATAGAAAATGTTCTTGATGACCCACTACCTATTGATGATAGCTTCCCTGATGAACAATTAGCTATTATAAATGCTTCTCATAGTACTCCATGGTATGCAGACTATGCCAATTATATTATTGCTAAATTTATACCACCCAGTTTTACATACCAACAAAAGAAAAAGTTTTCTATGATTTAAGACATTACTTCTGGGATGACCCACACCTTTATAAAGAATGAGTAGATGGTGTTATTAGACGTTGTGTACCTGAGCATGAACAAGAACAGATCCTACGGAAGTGTCACTCCGAGGCTTACAGAGGACACCATGCTGAAGATAGAACTGCACACAAGGTATTACAATCTGGTTTTTATTGGCCTAGTCTTGTCAAAGATGCTCGTAAGTTTGTCTTTTCTTGTGATGAATGTCAAAGAATTGGTAATATTAGTAGACGTCAGGAAATGCCTATGAATTATTCACTTGTTGTTGAACCATTTGATGTTTGGGGATTTGATTATATGGGACCTTTTCCTTCCTCCAATGGGTATACACATATTTTGGTTGCTGTTCATTATGTTACTAAGTGGGTAGAAGCTATTCCAACTAGTAGTGCTGATCATAACACCTCCATTAAAATGCTTAAAGAAGTTATTTTCCCAAGGTTTGGAGTCCCTAGATATTTAATGACTGATGGTGGTTCACACTTTATTCATGGTGCTTTCCGTAAATTGCTTGATAAGTATGATGTTAACCATAGAATTGCATCTCCATATCATCCTCAGTCAAGTGGTCAAGTAGAATTAAGTAATTGAGAAATAAAATTGATCTTGCAAAAGACTGTTAATAGATCTAGAAAGAATTGGTCTAAGAAACTTGATGATGCACTATGGGCTTATAGAACTGCTTATAAAAACACTATGGGTATGTCTCCATATAAAATGGTATATGGAAAAGCATGTCACTTACCTCTTCAATTAGAACATAAAGCTTATTGGGCAATTAAAGAGCTCAACTATGATTTCAAACTTGCCGGTGAGAAGAGGTTATTTGACATTAGCTCACTTGATGAATGGAGAACCCAAACCTATGAAAATGCCATTTTTTTAAAGAAAATGTTAAAAGATGGCATGACAAAAGGATACAAAAGCGTGAATTTAATGTAGGTGACCATCGCTTGCTATATAAGTCTCATTTAAGATTTTTTGTAGGAAAACTTCTCTCTCAATGGGAAGGGCATTACATTATCAAGGAAGTTTATCATTCTGGTGCCATCAAGATCAACAATGCCGAAGGCAATAACCCGAAGGTGGTGAACGGGCAAAGAATCAAACATTATATCTTAGGTACTTCCATAAATGTTGAAACCAATATTATTAATACCATAACACCGGAGGAGTACATAAGGGAAACTTTCCAGAACGCTCCAGAACCCTGAAAAGGAATAGGTATGTGATACGGTAAGTAACCGACTCCAAAACTTTCCCAAAAGTAATTTTACTCCGTATTGGAATATTTAAAAATTTAGGAAAATAAAAAGCAGTCCGAAAAGTGCACGAGGAGGCGACAAGCCATGGGGGCGCGCCCTACCCCCCTGGGCGCGCCTCCCTGGCTTGTGGCCATCTCGTGTGCCCTCCGAACTCTGTTTTCTCCTAGAATACTTGTTTTGCATGGTAAAAATTCATTATATAATCTCCCGATGGTTTTGACCACCGTACCACGGCGATATCCTCTATTCTTGTTTCAAGCAATTTTTCTAAGAGATCTAGATCGCCATGACGTCTCCAAGCGCCCCCAAGGACAAGTTATACGAGAAGGTCATCAACCCCTACCTTGCGGAGGTGCTGCAACACCCTCAAACCATTGAGATGCGGGAGGGGGTGCTTCACATCCGGGATGTTCAAGGGCCAAGGAGGACCGGAAGCATGGAGTCCAGGCTCGAAGCGGTGGAGCAAGAAGTTTTCAAGTGCCAAGGGATGGTGGAATGCGGACTCAACGCCAATCACTCCATTATCATGGACTTCACCCGCGACCACAAGCTGGATGCCAATGATATTGGAAAGGCCATCTTCAAGCTTCATGAGAAAATCGAGCATCTCCAAGCCCAGATCTATGACCTGCAAAACCAAAACTGTGAGTATGAATATAGATTTAAGAGGATGAGTTTGGGTGCAGATTTGATGATTCTGGAGACTCGTTCATCCTTCTATGATGGTGAGCCTATGCCTTGGAAGACGGAGAATAAGCTTACCACATCATCAATTCCATCATCACCACCTCCCAAGAAAGACTTGAGTACATGGGTATGGGCACTCCCCTTGGCTTGTGCCAAGCTTGGGGGAGGTGCGCCGATATCGTATCACCATCACATATTTACCTTTATCGTTTTCCTTAGTTCGATCCTTTTGGTTATATCATTATTCAGTAGAATAAAAGTTTTTAGTATGATCTAGTTTTGATCTTTGCTTTGTGTTCCCTTTATGTAATCGAGTCCGAGAGTTATATAATAAATATTAGTTTTGAGTTGAGGGCTTTGCTTTCTTGCTTTGATCTTAAGAAAAAAAGAGATAACAGAAATAAAAAGATTATATAATAACCTTATGGAAAGTGATGACTTCACATATAAGAAGTATGTCGCATGAAATTTGTTGAGGGTTGACAAACATAGTTTTGGTCATTGTTGCAATTAATAGGAAGTAATAAAGAAAGAGAGGTCTCACATATAAATACACTATCTTGGACATCTTTTCTTACTGTGAGCACTCATTAAAATATTGTATGCTCAAAGGTTGATGTTGGACAAGGAAGACAACATAATGTGTTATGTTTTCTGATATCCGAATAGAAGTTATATTGTCATGGATCCTCCAACATGTTGAGCTAGCTTCTCACCCTATGCTAGCCAAATCTTCTGCACCAAGTAGAGATACTACTTGTGCATCCAAAATCCCCTAACCCAGTTTTGCCATGAGAGTCCACCAAACCTACCTATGGATTGAGTAAGGTCCTTCAAGTAAGTTGTCATCGGTGCAAGCAATAAAAATTGCTCTCTAAATATGTATGATCTTTTAGTGTGAGGAAAATAAGCTTTATACAAACTTGTGATATGGAAGAAATAAAAGCAATGGACTGCATAATAAAGTTCTTTATCACAAGCGGCAATATAAAGTGACGTTCTTTTGCATTAAGATTTTGTTCATCCAACCATAAAAGAGCATGACAACATCTGCTTCCCTCTGTGAAGGTCCTATCTTTTATTTTACTTTCTATCTTTATACAAGAGTCATGGTGATCTTCACCTTTCCTTTTATATTTTCTCTTTTTGGCAAGCACTATGTGTTGGGGAAGATCCAGACATATATATCCACTCGGATGTAGGTGTTCATAAATTATTATTATTGACCTTACCCTTGAGGTAAATGGTTGGGAGGCGAAACTATAAGCCCCTATCTTCCTATGTGTTTGATTGAAGCTTTGATCTCATAAGTATCACGTGAGTGTCAGCAATCATTGAAGATTAAATGATGGTTGAGTATGTGAAGTTGCTAAATAAAAGCTCTTACAATTGACTCTTCCCGATGTTATGATAAATTGCAATTGTTCCAATGACCAAAATCATAGTTTGTTGGTTTTCAATAAAGTTTTTGATTCATACTTTACCTTGTGAACAAATTATTACTTTAGCATGAGAAATTATATGACAATATATGTTGCTGTTTTAATGATGATCATGATGCCCTCATGTCCATATTTTATTTTTATTCGACACCTCTATCTCTAAACATGTGGACATGATTATCGATTTCGGCTTTCGCTTGAGGACAAGCGAGGTGTAAGCTTGGGGGAGTTGATACGTCCATTTTGCATCATTCTTTTATGTTGATATTTATTGCATTATGGGCTATTATTTCACAATATGGTACAATACTTATGCCTTTTCTCTCTTATTTTACAAGGTTTACACAAAGAGGGAGAATGCCGGCAGCTAGAATTCTGAACGGGAAAGGAGCAAATCTGATATACCTATTCTGCACAACTCCAAAAGTCCTGAAATTTTACGGAGATTTATTTTGGAATATATAAAAAATATTGGGTGAAGAAACTACTGAAGGGGACCACCAGGTAGCCACAAACCTAGGGGGGCGCCCTACCCCCAGGGCGCGCCCCCATGGCTTGTGGGCCCCTTGGCCATCGTCTGGTGCCCCTCTTCTGCTATATGAATGGTTTTGACCTAGAAAAAATAAGGAGGAAGCTTTCGGGATGAAGCGCTACCGTCTCGAGGCGGAACCTGGGCAGGAGCAATCTAGGGCTCCGGCAGTGCGATTCTGCCGGGGAACTTCCCTCCCGGAGGGGGAAATCGAAGCCATCGTCATCACCAATGATCCTCTCATCAAGGGAGGGTCAATCTTCATCAACATGTTCACCAGCACCAACAACTCTCAAACCCTAATTCATCTCTTGTATTCAATCTTTGTCTCAAAACATCAGATTGGTACCTGTGGGTTGCTAATATTGTTGATTACTCTTCGTAGTTGATGCTAGTTGGTTTATTTGGTGGAAAATCATATGTTCAGATCCTTAATGATATTCAATACCCCTCTATCTTGAACATAAACATGCTTTGTGAGTAGTTACGTTTGTTCCTAAGGACATGGGAGAAGTCTTGTTATAAGTAATCATGTGAATTTGGTATTCGTTCGATATTTTGATGAGATGTATGTTGTCTTTCCTCTAGTGGTTTTATGTGCACATTGACTACATGACACTTCACAATGATTTGGGCCTAGGGTAAGGCATTGGGAAGTAATAAGTAGATGATGGGTTGCTAGAGTGACAGAAGCTTAAACCCTAGTTTATGTGTTGCTTCGTAAGGGGCTGATTTGGATCCACATGTTCCATGCTATGGTTAGATTTATCTTAATTCTTCTTTCGTAGTTGTGGATGCTTGCGAGAGGGGTTAATCATAAGTGGGAAGCTTGTCCAAGTAAGGAAAGCACCCAAGCACTGGTCCACCCACATATCAAATTATCAAAGTAATGAACATGAATCTTATGAGCATGATGAAAACTAACTTGACAATAATTCCCATGTGTCCTCGGGAGCGCTTTGCTTTATATAAGAGTTCATTCAGGCTTATCCTTTGCTACAAAAGGATTGGGCCACCTTGCTGCACCTTTGTTACACTTGTTACTTGTTACTCGTTACGAATTATCTTATCACGAAACTATCTGTTACCGATAATTTCAGTGCCTGTAGAAAATACCTTGTTGAAAACCGCTTGTCATTTGCTTCTGCTCCTCGTTGGGTTCGACACTCTTACTTATCGAAAGGACTACGATTGATCCCCTATACTTGTGGGTCATCACTTGGTAGCAGGCTGTCTAAACATGTCATGCAATAATTTAGAAAATGTACGGCTAATTTGTTAACTTTGTGTGACTCGGGCGCCCACGATCTGTAAATTAGCAATAACTAATTCAACAAATACAGCTTATATGTACTATTTAGGAAGGTAGATAATGAACATACATACGCTCTCCGTTATTTTATAGCCAATTTGGGAACAGACCAAACGAAATAGGAAGAGGGATTGCGAGGAAATATGCCTCACCGCGATGGAGAGCAGTAACTAACAGGTTTCTTGTGCAAACCCGGCAGGACCACAGGAGAGGCGACGATTACAGGATCGATATGCTCGAGGGTGGCTGGCAAGCAAACCAAGACGGTGAGGAGCGGGTAGCTGCGTGTTGGGAACGGTAGTGGAGGTATGGTTGACGCCGAAGAGCGGGCACACGGTCGGGTTGAGCACCCCGGCGCCGAAGAGGGTTCTGCTGTGGATCTGGGAGAGGGGGGAGCTGGAGATGGAGATTGGGTGGACTATTGAGTGAAACGGGGGCAGGCGGTGTGGGGATGTTGGCGGCCTAGGTGAAAAGGGTGAAAAAAAAATCCCCGGTTGCCGCACGGAAAGGCTTATGCAAACGGTTGCCTCTAAGCGCCGGTGTGCACAAACAACATAATTTCGTTTGAATTGAAGACGTGCTAATTTTGAAATGAAGACTTGAGTTCATCGTTTTGCCTCAATTTTTTTTTCACGGTAAGCAATCACCATTATACCACAAGTTATATTTTCTGGCGCATTTCAGGTCTCGTTTGCTATATTTAAGCCATTTTTGGCATTTACCATGCATTTTGGCATATAAATCAAATCCTAGCCGGAACTGCATGTGCTGATGAAAGGGATGAGGATTGTCGTTCGATCTAGGAGTATCCAATGGTGCAGATGTATGATCGGTGGGGTTTGGGTTCTGGCCAATCAGAACACACGATTCACATCGCGCGTGCGGTTTGGTCTGCACACGGCTTTCATGAATGAACCGTGTGCTATTCGCAAACCAGATTGCATATCTTCTATTCATACATACTAGAGCGAGATCAATTGAATGTGCTACCTCTTGGGTATAATAATCATAAGTAGTTCAAATTCATTGCCTGAGCTGACAGGATATCAAGGTCAACATATTAACCGTTCATACATCAACAGAAGACCGGGCATAACACGCAACAGTTCTAAATTGAACGATTTAAGTTGCAGAATAGGCATAAAAACTAGTATTACGGCTTAATTCCCATGTACATGGGGGAACTGGGATCATTAGGTTGACCCCAAATGAACTTAGGTTTTTTGATGATTTGACACTCTCTATTTGGATGGTGTGTGACCCCTTGGCTGGCAACTCAGCAAATTCATCATATTCGTCCTCATCAGCAACATCCTTGATGCCCAGTACCCTCCTCTTCCCATGCATCACTACATGGTAGTTCTTATGCAAGGGGTCTTTCACATAGAAAATCTGGGTAGCATCGCTAGCAAGAATGACCCGGTCCTTGTTGTATGCCATCGTTGTCTTGTTAACAGATGTCTTCTTGTAATCATCAACCTTTACCTGACTAAGAGGGATCCATGTGCACCTGAATAATGCCACCTTAACTTTCACATAGTTAAGCTCTCAAATCTCTTTGATGGTTCCATAGTATACCCTTTTATCAGCTGCATTTACAGTCATGCATTCTATTCGAACTGAGTTGTTCTGATATGAGGTCTTCTGATATGCCAAACGATGTCATCCATGGATCCGTGTGCCAAAGGATTCTTCAACCATCTGGCGTATTCCTTATTGTGCGCCTTCATCTTGACATCTAATGGACGCACCATTAGTAAGAAGCTTTGGTGTATCTCCTCCAAGTGTTCGTCAACATAAGCACCAAGAACTGGGCTGTTAAGTAGTACTGTCAAATGGGCTTTGTCGGCCAAATCTTCGGGTGCAGCCTTTTGCGTGCCACAAGGACTGGCTTACCTTTCAGCCATCCCTCATGGCGAGAGAGGGGCAAACCTATATGTCTTTGTTTCATGTATTCGGTGCAAATCTCAACCACCTCCTCGCGGTATAACCTTGTATGATGCTTGCCTCTGGATGGCTTCGGTTCCGACAATAGCGCTTTAGTATTCCCATGAACCGCTCGAAGGGAAACATGTTGTTAAGAAACACAGGACCACAATACTTTATCTCGTCAACAAGGTGCACAGTGAGACGGACCATGACATCAAAGAATGACAGTGGGAAAAACATCTCTAGGCTGGACAATATTCTTGCAATATCCTCTAGCATATAATCCAGCTCTTCAGGGTCTACAACTTTCTACCATAGTTTGTTGAAGAAATCACAGAGCTCAATGAGTGTGTTTCTTATATCTGTATCCATTAGATTCCTGATGGCCACCGGGAGGATTTGAGTCAACGTTACGTGGCAATCATGTGACTTCATGTGTGCCAACTTCATTTTACCTGAGCTCACATCCACGAGACTTCTAATGTTTGCAGAGTAGGAAGAGGGTGTCTTAACTGTCAACAAATAGTTGAAGAACCCTGTTGCTTCTTTTGTACTGAAATTGTAACTCTGGTGAGCGTGGAGAAATTTGTTATCATCTTCTGCTTCATTCTTGCATTTTGATTTATCACCAAGCATATCGAGTCGTGCACCGTCACCATCCTTTGTTTTACCTTCAATCTTGAGCACGGTACCAAGGATGCTTTCACATACATTCTTCTTTACGTGCATGACATCGATGCAGTGACATACATGCAGAATCTCCCAGTAAGGTAATTCCCAGAACACCGATTTCTTCTTATACACTTGATCCCTAGGTGTTTGTTTCATCGTCAAAGCCTGGTTCTTGCCAAGCACAACATTAATTTTTTTAGCCATGTTGTGGACCAACTCCCCAGCATAAGGTCTTGGGCCCAAACCTACCTCTATCGTACCATCAAATTCAGCTTTCATCTTTTAGTATGGGTGATCTTTTCGTAAGAACCTATGATGACGCAAATACATGGTTTTGTGCGAGTTGGGAAGAAATCTGCTAGCTGTCCTATCCATGCATGTGACAAACCCTACATCTCCCCTTGTTTACTGCCCCGATGTGTTGCCTAATGCCGGCATATCTTGAATGGTGTGTAGCAACATAGCATGTAGATCGAAAACCTCCTTTTTGTAAGCATCATAACATTTTACAGCAGGCTTTTTTACCCACAATGTCAGCAGTTCTTCTACCAGTAGCTGAAAGTAAATGTCAATGTCATTTCTAGATTGCTCTGGGCCTTGGATAATCATTGACATCATGGTATATTTTTTCTTCATACACAACCAAGGAGCAAGGTTATATATGCACAGAAGCACTGGCCATGTGCTGTGTTTGGTGCTCATATCGCTAAAAGGATTCATCCCGTCAGTAAACTCCCCGAGCCTTATACTTCTAGGATCCTTGTCAAAGTCTTCAAACTTGTTACCGATTAATTCCCATTGAGCCCCATCTTTCGGGTGCCTCATATATTTATCCGTAGTTCACTGATCATGATGCCACCACAACCTCTTGCCTCTGTAGGGTTTGCAAACGAATGCCTCAACCTTGGAATTAAGGGCAAGTACCAAACAACCTTGGATGGGATTCCTATCTTGATCTTCTGCCAATTTGTACATGTACGTTGCTCTCCTGCGCTTGTATCATGCATGCTTCCACGCAAATCTTTGTACTCACCATGGTACAATATACAATCACTCACACAAGCGTGTATCTTCTGTACTTCAAGTTCCAATGGGCAAACAATTTTCTTCACTTCGTTCATGCTTTTGGGGAGCACATTATCTTCCGGAAGGATTTCTTTGAAAAGGCCTAACAACTCTGTGAAGCCCTTGTTTAATAGACCGTTTGCTTCTTTAAATTTGAGAAGCGCCAGTGTGGCACTCAACTTGGAATATTTCTTTTTGCAACCTGGATACAAATCTTTCTTGGAGTCCACATCAATGGATTGCAGATCCTTCCACCCAACCATATCTTTATTTGGGCCCTGGAAATCTTCAATCATAGCTGTAAAATCTGGCATATCAAGGTCGTCATCGTCGTCTGTGTCGCCGTCTTGGTTTCCCGTGGGTTTTTTGGTTTTCTGGTGTTCCATTGTTAGCTTGATGCCTAAGCCCCGATGTTAGATTCAACATCCATGTGACTCTGGTCGAGGTTTGGCATCTCGCAGCCCTAGGTATATTCATCCATGACTGGCTCTTCACCGTGTCTGGTCCAACGTGTATATCCATCCATGAATCCCCGAGTGAGTAAGTAGAACTCGACAACTATAACTTCATGTGACTATGTATTGGCACAACGACTGCATGGACACATGATATAATCCTCATTACCAATTCTCTTCTTTGTACTTTTAGCCAAATTGATGAACACCGTGATGCCACTGAGAAATCCTGAGCTTCTCCGATCATTCATCCATGCAGATCGTTCCATCTGCACCACATGAGGGGTAATTAAAAAAAACAACATTAATACACGGATTACCTGATGCCCAAAGATGCATGCATAAATCACAAGATTTTATTTTCATAATTACTAAGGGCGCTCCATATTGTTATCCAGCCGTGCGATGACAAAAATTAATTGCCCGCCAATTTACACGTAGAGTACTACAGTACTACCCGTATCAATTGAATACCTTAATTAAGCCAGTCAACGAAAAGAATACCTTAATTAATTAGCTGCACAACGACCTCCACCCAGCAGACAGAGAAGCGCGATGCGGCAGCATGCTGAGACAGCAGGGCCGAGGATCAAAGCTTAGTGGGGCAACTGCCTGAAGTTCGAGCTCCACTGTTCCGCCATCGACCGCGATGGATATGCTCCAATCACGCTGCCACCGACCTCGATGGTTGATCTCCTCCTATCTCCCGCCGCAGACCGAGGATTGACCTCCTATGACGCTGCCACCACTGACCGACCGAGGATTGACCACTTATCCGGTAGCCACTGACTCGGCCGCCGCCGCCATCTTTATTTGCAGAGCGGATGTTTTTATTTTTAGACAGGTATCCGCAGAGTGGCTGTTTACCCTAAGTATTATTGTAACTCAATTATTGCATCCCCATATGTATAGGGTAGTATGTCGGCGTGGAGCCGGCGATCTATGGGGCAATGTAGCCCCTTTGCTAGTTCAGCAAGGGGTGGTGACCGATGCAAAGAGAAAATACAACGAGGAGCACACGATTTTACCCATGTTCGGGCTGCCCGAGGGCGTAAAACCCTACTCCTACCTTTGGTGTATTGGGTCATGTTTGAGCACAAATACATGGAGCGCTCTCCCCGGCAAGTGGTGGAGAGAGAGAGAGCAGCTGCACGAATACCTGTGTGTGAGGGTTGCCAAGATTCAAACCCCTACTAATGTTGCCTTGGCCCACCTTTTATACCTCAAGGGGTCACCAAAGTGGCAAAAAGGTCATTATAGGGGTCATTAGATTGATACAGAGATATCATACCTAACTCGGCCAGTTAAGACAAAACGCATTAAAGGCACTACTAGGTGTCATGTGGAGGTTAAATCCCGGCAAGGCTGCCACGCCGCTTATCCATCTATCTCATATTTGCGTGACACACCATCAGGATGAGTGTCAATAAAGGTGATTTGCCCCCCCCCCTAGCAAGCTGACACGCACGGGTTACGTCCACCTAAACACCTACGGGCTCGACACCTCACTAATGAACGACCAGCTGGTCAGAGAGGCGGAGCGCTAGTGTTGGCGGGAAGCCCATGCCCGAGGGGCTTGCCGGGGCTTGACTTGCCGGCTCGTCCCTGCCGGAGTTGGTTGCTTCCGTTGTGATATTTGTAGATTGTTCCAATGCTTGGTCTTCTTAATGCTCTCCTTGATCTCACGAAGAGCGGCTTCTCTGGTTTAGTTGTATATGAGACTTGGCACTCGGAGTAAGGGTTGCAATGCACCTGTGCATAAGTCAGGGTGGCAAACACTCATGTTTGTTGCACCGACAGGAGCCCTCGGGCCTAGACCGTACATGTCGCCCGACATCATTTGGGTAGGCCCAACAGATGCACGGGGTACACATTGATCTTGCTAGGAATGATGTCGTCTCTCTGAGATCTTCTTTGCTTCTTCATTAATCTTGGATTCTGGCCAGCCCCCAGTCGTTCCTTAGTCCTCATGGGGTTACAGAGGCACGTGCCGTCGTACCAGAGACCAATGGGCGCCCACGTACGTGGGGTGCCGTTAGGGTATTTGCATGTGGTTTGGGGTAACTGTCGCTTTTGTCATCACTCCCTCCTTTACTGCAGCTTTTCTCCATTTCCCCACGACGCGAATTAGGCGCGGGACGTGGGGTTGGTGCAGAAGGGCGGTCGTGATGGTGGTGCTCTGGCTAGAGGAGTCAGGGCGTTGGATTGGCGAGAATGGGCGGTTGACAGAGCAAGACGCCAGCTAGGGATGCAAAGAGCTGGATTGGCAGGGTGGGGCGGTTGCTCCAGAGTAGTGGAGAGCCAGCCCCCCTCGCTCCCGCTATAAAAGGAGGGGCGCAAGGGTAGCGATGCTCATCCATCTCCTCCTTCTTCTCTTTTCTTGCCTCTGCCTCTACCATGGCGAGAGGAAGAGGTCGGGCTCATGTTTCAGCCATGGCGGCAAGAGCTTCTCCTCAACAGCACGCCTTGGCTTCAGCTATGTAGGCTGGTTCCAATGCACGAGGCGGGGCCACAGGGCGAGGTCGGGGTCGATGCGGCGCCCGCGGTCGAGGCAGATGGACTGGTGCGCTCGTTATTTCTCCTCCAACTGCTCCACCCCGGCAGAAGGTCATACGGGGGACACAACGCTTGAGTTCATCGTCAAGCTGTGCGATCCTCCCCGTAGTCGCTTGCGGCTCCCTCGTCCTTTTGCTAGGGTGATGGAGGTCGACAAGCCGCTTGGGCTGCGGCTGCGCATGAGCAGCTTCTGCAATGGTGCCATGTGGGTGAACGTCGAGTTCCCCGTGCCTCGTATCCTGCTCCTTAGGCACGGGTGGAAAACATTCGCCCGCACCCATTACCTTGTGGAGGGGCATGTCATTCGCTTCAAGCTGGTGGAGTCTGACATGCTCTCCGTCAAGGTTTTCGGGCATTCAGGTGCTCCTCTTGGGAGCTGTGTAGAAGGCTCAAGCGACAACGAAAGCTCCTCGTCGAGCGAAAGCGACAAGGAGGACATGAACGGTGAAGACGAAGACGGCAAGCCCCCCATCGTCAAGTCCGAAGACGGCGATTCGTACTCCAGCTGAACGTCAGCGGCACCATCATCTCCAGCTGGGCGTCGGCAGCACCATCATCTGTAGCTGGACCCCGACAGAGCGATTTGCCGGAGGTGCTTGGTCTGGACGGCACCACCACCTCCAGCTAGACCCCGACAGGCCTACTTGTGGACCCTGGCTTTGTCTTCCTTGTTGGGGGTGCCTCGTCTAGACGCTCTGCCCATCCCTGGCTTCATCCTCCCTGCCGGGCTGGCGCTCTCCCAATCTTGTTAGGCTGCGTCCCTCTGGTCCTGGCAGGGGTGACCAGGGCGTCGCCCAGGCGCTCCTTTTACCCTCCTTGGTCTCAACGTAAACCCTAGGAGGAGAGGGACAAGAAAGGCATTACAGAGCACTTTTCTTTTTTGATCAAGAAAATGTAGGCATTTGTCGTGTTTGAAGCAGATTTATGTATTTCCTTATCCATGTTTGCACTTGTATGATTTGTACTTGTTGTTTCACGCAATTCTTACAACAAAACTTTGCCGGCAACTTATGCATGCTTTCGACGTTTTGAAGGACTTGCCCTCAGCACTCTTTTGCAAGTAAGGTTTCCTGTGAAGCCTCTAGCCGGCCTTTAACGCAGCTACTACTAATCTTCATCGAGTAGACTCGAAGCGAGTTAGGAGCGCGAATAGAGGCTGGTTCCTTACCGGTCTGTTCCAAATGCAGCTGCAACTAATCCTGTCGAGTGGACTTGAGGCAAGGAGAGGAGCGCAAATGATAGACGCTGCAAGGTTCCCTCGCGTGCAAGTTTCTCATACGTAGGCGCAACATGGAATGGCAAGAAATTTTATTTGAAACAAACTTATCTCTCTTTGTTGTACTTCTTATCACTTAGATAAGGAAGAGCTGCTGTAGGACCAAGTAAACGAGCCTGCTTCCATCTTCCCCCGGGAAATTTGCTAGCGAGGGACCCTTCTGCCTTTGTAAGAAAAAGAATGAGAGAAGGTAGCATGAAGCCCTCAATGACATGTCAGTCATTTTATCTAAAACCAGTTTAATCACATCAAAATCATGCTTAAGCAAACAAGAAAACATGCATCCATGTTTTGTAAAACACTTGGTTTTATTCAGCTATGCACAGGCGTGCGCCTGGCTTTGTACAAAGGGTTACAAGCCTTGGAGACTATGCTTGTACAAAACCGATTGTCGGGGCAAGGCCCAGCAACCGCGCCTTATGGCTTGAACTTGCGAAGATGCCCAATATTCCATGAGTTTTGCACACGAATGCCATCTTCGGTCTCTAGATGGACTGTGCCAGGTCTGGTGACTCGTACTACCTGATAAGGGCCTTCCCACTTTGGCATCAACTTGTTTGTACCCTTGGCAGACTGAACATGCCTAAGGACAAGGTCGCCTTCCTCAAGGCTCTGGGCATGAACCTTGCGGCTATGGTAGTGGCGCAAAGTTTGCTGGTAGCATGCAGCACGCACAGCCGCCCGGAGATGATCTTCCTCGAGGAGCATGCCATCGTAGCTCCTTTTGCTCTACTTCGTCGTAGGCAAGTACTCGAGGTGACCCGTGTATGAGTTCCGTGGGGAGTACCGCTTCTGCACCATAGACTAGGGAGTAGGGTGTCTGGCCGGTAGCTAGATTTGGTGTCGTCCTGAGCGACCAAATAACTACCGGCAACTCGTCGATCTAGTGCCTTCAACACTTGTGCAGCCTGTCAAAAGCTCTTTTTTTGAGCCCATGCAACACTTTAGTATTTGTTCTTTCTGCTTGCTCGTTACTCCTTGGATGAGCAACTGATGCAAAGCACACTTTGTTTCCAATGCTTTGAGTGTATTGCATGAAGGCGTGACTCATGAATTGGGTGCCGTTGTCAGTGATGACCCTGTTCGGGACCCCGAACCGGCAAACCAATCCTTTGAAGAACTTGACGGCTGACTGTGCAGTCATCTTTCTCACCGGCTCCACTTCAGGACACTTTTTTAACTTGTCAATGGTAACGTACAAGAGCTCAAAGCCCCTGGTAGCACGGGGGAAAGGGCCCAAAATATTGAGCCCCCAGACCGAGAATGACCAGGAGAGAGGGATCATTTGGAGGGCTTGTGTTGGTTGATGTATGCTCTTTGAATGGAACTGGCATGCTTCACATCTTGTTAGTAGCTCAACTGCATCCTGGAGGGCAATGGGCCAATAAAAGCCTTGCCGGAAAGCCTTCCTGACAAGGGTTCTTGCTCCTATGTGGGAACCACATACACCCCCATGTACCTCTGCCAACAACTTCTGCCCATCTTCCCGAGAAATGCACTTCAATTTCACCCCGTTTGGTCACTTTCTGCACAGGATGTTATCCACAAACTGGTACATACTTGACTCACGGGCTACTTTTTTAGCTTGTTCTTGCTCCTTGGGAAGTTCTCCTGTTTGGAGAAACCGAACTATCTGTTGCGCCCATGTCGGAGCTTGAGGCTTCATGACAAGGACTAACAGCATCTCCTAGGCCGTAGGAGCGCCTATCTCATCGATAGGAATATGTGATTCTGCCTGAGGTCGCTGCTCACCGGCAGGCACATCACAATTCCTGGCAACTACCTTACCGGCAGCTTCTGGGAGCTCTGCCGGAAAGTATGTCGGCGCTTATCTTTCTTCTTTTGTTGGCTCTCGTTGACGGGGTGACTGTTGGTTGTGTTAAGTGGAGCACAAAAGTCCCTGGTTCCACAAGTAGCTTTTGAGCAGCACACTTAGACAACTGATCAGCGATGTTGTTTTCTGCACGAGGGATGTGCTCTGTTTGCAGACCGTCAAAGTGTTCTTCCAACTTTCTCACTTCATTCACATATGCTTCCATCAATGGGCTTGGGCAGTCCTTGTTCACTTGCTTCACTACAAGCTGTGAATCCCCGCGGACGATCAGCTTTTTGATCCCCAACTCTACCGTGATTCTGAGACCGGCAAGCAGTCCCTCATATTTAGCGGCATTGTTGGTGGCCTCCTCCTAGGGGAAATGCATTTGAACTACATACTTGAGATGCTCTCTGGTAGGCGCGATGAATAGCACTCCAGCACCGGCTCCTTGTAACGAGAAAGCACCGTCAAAGTACATGATCCAATTCTTTTCCGTCTCCTTCTCGGGGAATTCTGGCTCCTGGATCTCATCATCTGGTGTTGGCGTCCATTCCGCAATGAATTCAGCTAATGCTCTACTCTGGATATTCGATGTACTGTCAAACCTGAGCGCAAAGCTTGACAACTCCAATGCCCATTCTACTATCCTGCCGGTTGCCTCTGGATTCCTCAGAATGCGCTGTAGCGGGAAACGGGTAACCGCGGTGATCTCATGTGCTCAAAAATAGTAGCGCAACTTCCTGGAAGCCATGAGCAAGCCAAAGAGAAACATCTGCATGCCCGAATACATCGATCTAGCTCCTTGCAACAGAGAGCTGACAAAGTATACTGGCCATTGCACCACTTTCTTCTTCGATGCAACTTGTTGTGCGGCTGTTTCATTTTGCACCACCTTCGTTTTGCTTGTGCCTAGGCTTGCCGGGCAAGACGTTGCTTCATCATGGGGAGTTTTGCCATGGCAGCCTCTTCATCACCGGCTTCCCTTTGTTCAACCAGTGTGGGGCTGACCACTTGGTTCATTGCCGCCATGTATAGCAACAACGACTCTTGTGGTTTAGGCGCGACTAGAGGTGGCGCAGAGGACAAGTACTTTTTCAGGTCTTGCAGCACAACCTCTGCTTCCGGAGTCCATTTTACTGGACCCGCCTGTTAGAATATCTTGAATAAAGGCAGAGCGTGTTCAGCAGACTTCAAAATAAACTGCTTAAATCCGCGATGCAACCAGCAAGACGCCTCACATCCTTGATGGTCTTGGGTGCTTGGATTTGTTCAATAGCCTTGATCTTGTCGGGGTTGGCTTTGATCCCTCGCAGAGATATAAAGAACCCAAGGAGATTGCCAGAGGGAACACCGAACACACACTTCTCGGGGCTGAGGTTCATATTGATCTTGCGTAAGTTGGAAAAGGTTTCCTCCAAATCTTGAATCAAAATGGTGTCTTTGGTCTTGACCACAATATCATCCATATAGGCCTCTATGTTCCTATGCAACTGTGGCTCAAAATCAATCTGAACTGCCCTTGCAAACGTTGAACCCGCGCTCTTTAGTACGAAAGGCATCCGTACCAAGAAGTATGTGCCACATGGAGTGATGAAGGCGGTCTTTTCCTCATCTTCCTTGGACATGAATATCTGGTGATACCTGAGACGTCTCCAACGTATCTATAATTTTTTATTGTTCCATGCTATTATAGTATCCATCTTGGATGTTTTATATGCATTAATATGCTATTTTATATCAGTTTTTGGGACTAACCTATTAACCTAGTGCCCAGTGCCAATTGTTGTTTTTCCTTGTTTTTGTCTTTTATAGAAAATCAATACCAAATGGAGTCCAAACGGAACAAAACTTTTTGATGATTTTTCTTTGACAATAAGACACCCACGAAGCTTCGGGAGAAGGCCAGAAGAGCCACGGGTAAGCCACAAGCTCACCAGGAGCGCCCTAGGGTGGCACCCTATCAGCTTGTCGGCCCCCTGGGACTCCTCCCACCCTAATCTCAGCTCCATAAATACCCAAATATTCGCGTTATACCAGAGGGCACACCAAAAATACTTTTTCGCCGCCGCAAGCTTCTGTTCTCATGAGATCCCATCTTGGGGCCCTGTCCGGTACTCTGTCGGAGGGGGATTCGATTACGGAGGGCCTCTACACAAACCTTGCTGCCCTTCTGATGCTGTGTGAGTAGTTTACCACAGACCTACTGGTCCATAGCTAGTAGCTAGATGATTTCTTCTCTCTCTTTGATCTTCAATACAATGTTCTCCTTGATGTTCTTGGAGTTCTATTCGATGTAATCTTCTTTTGCGGTGCGTTTGTTGAGATCTGATGAATTGTGGATTATGATTAGATTATCTATGAATATTATTTGAGTCTTTTCTGAACTCTCTTATGCATGATTAAGATAGCTCTGTATTTCTCTCTGATCTATTGATTTGGTTTGGCCAACTAGATTGATCTATCTTGCAATGGGAGAGGTGCTTTGTTTTGGGTTCGATCTTGCAGTGTCCTCACCCAGTGACAGAAGGGGTAGCGAGGCACATATTTGTATTTTTGCCATTAAGGATAAAAATATGAGTTTTTTACCATATTGATTGGATCTATCCCTCTACATCATGTCATCTTGTTTAAGGCGTTACTCCATTCTTGTTAACTTAATACACTAGATGCATGCTAGATAGCAGTCGATGTGTGGAGTAATAGTAGTAGATGCTGGTAGGAGACGGTCTACTTGTCGCAGATGTGATGCCTATATTCATGATCATTGCCTTAGATATCGTCATAACTATGCACTTCTCTACCAATTGCTCAATGTAATTTGTTTACCCACCGTATGCGTTCTTTCAAGAGAGAAGCCTCTAGTGAAAACTATGGCCTCGGGGTCTATTTTGATCATATTATTTTCAGATCTACAAAGCAAAAACCAAAAAATACCGTGCTACAATTTATTTACTTTTATTTATCTTTTGTACCTATCTCTATCAGATCTCATCCTTGCAAATAACCATGACGGGATTCACAACCACTTTTTCACGTTGGGTGCAAGTATTTATTTGTTTGTGTCACGGGAAACCACGGCCACCTATGGGGCCAAGGGGCCCCTTGCTGGTTCGGCAGGGGGGATGTCGTGTTGCACAAAGAGCAGAAGAACGTGGGGCAGCACGACAGAGATCACACGGGCAATTTTACCCAGGTTCGGGCCGCCGCGAGGCGTAAAACCCTACTCCTGCTTTGGTGGATTAATGGTAGAAAAGTGGTGCTGGAGCATAGTACACTTGCCCGGCAGGCTCGCCCTCGGGAGGCAGTGACTACGCGCGTACGAGCGTGGGGGTCTTCAACTTTCCAACCCTTGCTACGGTTGCCATGGGCCTCCTTTTATAGGTTAAGGGGTCAACACAGTGGAAAAACAGTCATTATGCACTGATAAGATAACAAATAGTGCTATCATACCAAATTCTGTAGGCTGACAGAGTGCATTAAATGCACCGGTCAATGTCACATCGTTGCTTGCCTGGCAAGCCTTGCCGGGCTCGTCTTGCCAGCTCCATGCCTGCTTGCTTGACACATCGCAGGACGGGTGTCATCTGTAGGTATTTCCTGTAGAAAGAGGCCGCCATGTGGCGAATGGCTACCACTTAGTCACTTTGCGGCTTGACACCAAATTGATTAACGACGTGGGTCGTGGTGAGATGGCTTGGTGAGGTGTGTTTGCCCTCGTGAATCCTGGCAGGCCCTGCCGGGACGTCTTGAATGCTTTCTTCCGGGGGAGCCCTTGTCCTTGCCAGGTCCGCCTGCCCGGCAAGGGAGGCTTTTCTCCTGGTGGTGTCTCACTTCTCTGTCTTGGTCTTGGCCTTCTTAATCTACCTGCTGGTTCTTCGAAGATCTTGGTCTCTTGTATCTTGACATGGCCTTGGTGTTGTAATCTTGTTTTCGTGCCTGTGCATAGCCAGGGCAACAGACCCAGGGTTTGTTGCACCGACAGAAGCCCCCGGGCCTGCCCCGATTGTGCTGCCGGGCGTCGTCGAGGTAGGTCCTAATAAGTGCATAGGCAGGGGCGCTAAAGAGGCTGATCTCTTGGAGTCTTCCTTGCTTCTTCATTAATCCTGATTCTGGGCCAGTTTTCGGTTTTCCCGTGCGTCATGTAAAGCCAATCGTGGTGGGGCCATCTTTGCAATGGCCCGTGAATGACTTTAACGCACGGGGTAGAAACTGCCAATTCACTCTTCCCACCACGCCCTTATCCTTAGCCACGTATGCGGCATGCATTGCGCGGGGTAGGTAACGGAGGCGCGTGGCGCGGGAGAGCATCAAGGCGAGGGCCCGGTCTTCTAGAATTGGCAGAGAGGGGCGGCGATTGCTTGTTGAGGGAGCGGCTCCCTTTCTTGCTCTGCCTATAAAAGGAGGGGCGGAGGGAGAGCCGAGCCATCCATCTCCAGATCCTTTCTTCCCCTGTTTCTGCCTTTCGTTGGTTATGTTGAAGAGAAGGGCCCGGGGCCAAGCTCCGGGCTCCATCTTGCGACTAGAGTTGTTGAGTGTTGGCGTTCGGGGAGCAAGCCTGGTTCATGCTCAGAGAAGGCGTCGTGGACGGGCTGCTCGTAGTGCGGGAGATACCAAGCTCTCCCGTTGTGAGGGAATGCTTGCTCCTTTTGCCACGGTCCTCTGCCCGTTGGGTAGTGCGGTGTCCAGCCTCGGGTCACCGCCGCTCGTGGTCTTGGCAATCGGGTCCTTGGCGTCTCTGGGGCGTGCCCGGGAGGCAGGGCTGGGAATCGTCGGTAAACCTAGCACTGCCCCATCCAGGAGCCGTGGGGATGATGTCGATGAGAGGCGCGTCTTCCTGCCTGCCAAGGCGGGGAGGGACGTGTCCCGAGCCCCCTGGCCATCTTAGTCGCTCGCCGTCTCTCTGAGGAACGCGTCGGGCTAGAGTCCTGGCGCTCCCCCAAAGCGGTGTTGATGAAGATGAAGCTGGGGAAGACGGAGAAGGCGGGAGGCAGGCCGTCCAGTAGGAGCACAACTGCGTTGACGCGTTCGTCTCGTACTGGTGACCTGCTGCCTTATCCCTCCATCCTCCCTTCCCCTTCCCCGGCACCGTCATCACCATTTTCTTGGTGACCGGGGAAAGGGTTGCTCCCCTGGCGCTTCCGCTTCCTCTAGTGGTCTCCTGGCCGACCCCCAGCGCCCCTCTCTGCCGGCGCCTGTGCCGGAGCCTTCTGCCTGGTTCTGGAAGTGGTGACCAGGGAGCCGCTGAGGTGCTCCGTACATCTTCCTCCTTCGCAGCCTCGCCACTCCCGATCTTGTCAGGCTGTGCTCGGCAGCCCCTGACGGGGATCGGGGTGGCATTATGTCGATGCGTTGCCTATCCTCTTCTCTTCCCACCGCACTACCTAGGATAAGAGGGACATGGAGAGGAGTTTACGGAGCATTTATCTTTTTTTCAATCTTAAACTCGTAGGCATTTGCCAAATTTTAGTTCAAATAATGTAATCTCTCGAGTCCATGTCTGTGTTCCGTAAGGTTTGTACTTGTATGACTAGCATATTAATGAAAAATATGAACCTTGCCGGGAACTCGTGCATGTATATGTCCACGCAGAGGTGAAATGCCTCTTTATTTTAAATAAACGACTTTTCCCCGGTAGGCTATCTTGCCGGTACCCTTTCTTCGTTGCCGGGGAACTGAGCCTACCGGCAAGAAATAGAGGGACCAGCCCCCCGCCAACTTCTTTTCATCAAAGTCCACTACGACCATCCAGGCCGAAGCAATGTTCGAGCCAGGGATGGGAGCACCTATGTTTCGAAGAGTGGCGGGGTTTTCTTATGCACAAGTTTTATCTTACAGAATACTTATGTCCATGAGGTAGAACTTATCTGTTTGGTTCACCGGGGATTGCAGCGTTGGTTCATCTCCCCATCTTCTTGCAGAAACCGAGTTGTCGGCAGGAACCTGTAGCTTTATGCAGATGAGAATGATGCAGGATGCGATCCTATCTATATGCATATGCAAATGCTCATGAAATGCTTATGCAAATGCTCTTGGAATGCTTATGCATGCATGCAACTTGGTCGGGAGCCCCCCAGCGCTTCGTTTATTTCTCTGGTGCTCAGGGTCATCGCCTGGCTTTGTACAAGGGGTTACATGCAACTGAGGCAAGGCCTGTACAAAAGGGTGGCTGCCCGGCAGGGCCCGACAGTCGTGCCTTACGGGGTAGAACTTGCGGAGATGCTCAATATTCCATGAGTTTTGCAATTGAATGCCATCTCCGGTCTCCAGACGAACTGCGCCAGGTCTGGTGACTCGTACTACCCAGTAAGGGCCTTCCCACTTCGGCGTCAACTTGTTTGTAGCCTTGGCGGACTGAACACGCCTAAGGACAAGGTCGCCTTCCTCAAAACACCGGGCATGAACCTGCGGCTATGATAGCGATGCAGGGCTTGCTGATAGCGTGCAGCACGCATAGCAGCCCAGAGACAGTTCTCCTCGAGTAGCACAGCATCGTCACGCCGGTGCTGATCTTGCGCTACTTTGTCGTAGGCAAGCACTCTAGGCGACCCGTAAATGAGTTCCGTGGGGATAACTGCTTCCGCCCCATAAACCAGGGAAAAAGGATTCTGCCCGGTAGCTCGATTTGGTATCATTCTGAGGGACCATAGAACTACCGGCAGCTTATCGATCCACCGCCTGCCGTGCTTCTACAGCGTATCAAAGGTTCTTGTTTTGAGTCCCTGCAGCACTTCAGCGTTCGCCCTCTCAGCTTGTCCGTTGCTTCTGGGATGTGCGATAGAAGCAAATGAGATCTTGCTTCCGAGGGCATGAACATATTGCATGAAGGTGAAGCTCGTGAATTGGGTGCCGTTGTCGGTAATGATCCTTGCCGGGATTCCAAAATGACACACCAAATCTTGATAGCTGATTGAGCAGTCACCTTTCTCACGGCAGCAACTTCCGGGCACTTTGTAAACTTGTCGATAGCAACGAACAAGAATTCAAAGCCCCCGGTCGCTCGGGGGAAAGGGACGAGGATACCGAGCCCCCGGACCGAAAATGGGCATGATAAAGGGATTGTCTGAAGAGCTTGGGCAGGCAGGTGGATTTTCTTGGAATGGAACTGACAGGCTTCACATTTGGTGACGAGCTCAACCGCATCTTGGAGGGCTGTGGGCCAATAGAATCCTTGCCGGAATGCTTTCCCAACCAGCGCCCTTGATCCAATGTCGGAGACGCACATGCCTTGGTGTATCTCAGCCAGCAGTTCCTTCCCTTCTTCCCGGCAGATGCACTTCAATTTCACACCGTTGGGCCTCCTTCTGTATAGAGTGTCGTCGACAAACTGGTACATACTGGCCCTCCGGGCTACTGTTTCAGCCTCATCTTGGTCATTGACGAGTTCTCCGGTTTGGAGAAAGTGGACTATGTGCCTTGCCCAAGTTGGAGCCTGGGGCTCGGCAACAAGGACTAGCGGCACCTCCTCAACTGCGGGCGCACATTCCTCGTTCACAGGGACCATGGGTCCGGCTGGAGTGTGTGGTCCGGCAGGTTGTAAGGAGTTGTTTCCGGCAGGGTCCCTGCCAGGAGCGGATAGCTCTACCCGGAGAGGCTTACCGGAGTCCAGCTTTCCCCTTTTCCGGGCCATTGTTGCTGGGGATACGGAGGGCTGAGTAAGATGGAGAACAAAAGTTTCTGGTTCCACAGGAAGCTTTTGGGCAGCACACTTTGACAGGTGATCAGCTATGCTGTTTTTTGCACGAGGTATGTGCTCTGTTTGCAACCCGTCAAAGTGCTCCTCTAATCTTCTCACTTCCTCAACGTATGCCTCCATCAATGGACTTTGGTAATCCTTGTTGACTTGTCTCACCACAAGCTATGAGTCTCCTTGAATGATCAGCTTCTGGATTCCCAATTCTGCGGCAATCCTGAGCCCAGCAAGGAGCCCTTCATACTCTGCTATATTGTTGGTTGCCTCTTCCCGGGCAAAATGCATCTGGACGACGTACTTCAAGTGTTCCCCGGAGGGAGCGATGAGAAGCATGCCAGCCCCTGCACCTTGTAGGGAAAAAGCACCATCAAAATACATGATCCATTCTTGGGGCGCCTCCTTGCCGGGGATAACTGTTTCTGGCACTTCCTCGTCAGGGGTTGGCGTCCATTCTGCAATAAACTCTGCCAATGCCCTGCTCTGGAATGTTGATGTGCTCTCAAACTTCAAACCAAAACTGGATAACTCCAAAGCCCACTCCACTATTCTGCCAGTAGCCTCAGGGTTCCGGAGTATCCTTTGCAACGGGAAGCGAGTGACAACCGTGATCTCATGGGCTTGGAAGTAGTGGCGCAGTTTGCTTGAGGCCATGATGAGGCCAAAGATCAATTTTTGCACGCCAGAGTACCTCAATCTAGCCCCCTGTAGCTGGGAACTGAGGAAGTACACTGGGCACTGCACCACTTTCTTCCTTGCCGTGTCCTCGGGGTTGTCTTTGCTGCTTTGCTTATCTCTGTCCTGATCCCTATCTGACCCTGCCGGTCTTTGCTCACTCTCTTTTTCATCCACTTCCCGCTGCGCCACCAAGGCTGCACTAACCACTTGATTGGTTGCCGCCAAGTATAACAACAACGGCTCTTGCGGTTTGGGAGCAACCAAGGTGGGCACAGAAGATAGGTAGGCCTTCAACTCTTGCAAAGCCGCATCTGCTTCTGGAGTCCACTTCATGGGCCCTGCCTTCTTGAAGATTTTGATGAACGGCAAGGCACGCTTGGCAGACTTGGAAATGAATCTGCTTAGCACGGCAACGCACCCTGTCAGACGCCATACATCTTTGACCGTCTTTGGTGCTTGGATCTGTTCGATGGCTTGGATCTTATCGGGGTTGGCTTTGATCCCCCGATGGGATACACAGTACCTGAGCAGCTTGCCAGAGGGAACACCAAATACACACTTCTTCGAGTTGAGCTTCAAGTTGATCTTGCGCAAATTGGCAAATGTTTCCTCCAAATCCTGGATAAGGGTTGATCTATCCTTGGTTTTGACCACAATATCATCCATATAAGACTCAATGTTTTTGTGCAGCTGTGGCCCAAAACCATTCTGGACTGCCCTTGCAAAAGTAGACCTGGCACTCTTTAATCCGAAAGGCATACGGATAAAACAGTATGTACCACACGGGGTGATGAGCGAGGTCTTCTCTTCGTCTTCCTTGGACATGAAGATTTGATGATACCCAGAATATGCATCCAAAGAGGAGAGCAAATCGTAGCCTGAAGTGGAGTCCATGATCTGGTCGGTGCGCGGCAAGGGAAATGGGTCTTTCGGGCAAGCCTTGTTGAGATCTGTGAAGTCTATGCAAAGTCTCCATTTCCCATTGGCCTTCCGGACAACCACTGGATTTGCTAACCACGTTGGATGCATTACTCCTATGACCAAACCAGCTGCCTCAAGTTTCTTGATCTCCTCTGTAATGAACTGCTGCCTCTCCAGGGCCTGCTTCCGGACTTTCTGCTTGACAGGTCGGGCATGTGGGCAGACAGCAAGGTCGTGCTCGATTACCTCCCTGGGAACACCGGGGATATCAGATAGTTGCCAGGCAAACACATCAATATTCGCCCATAGGAAGGCAACAAGCGTGCTTTCGTATTTGTCATTGAGGGTGGCGCTGATGGCAAAAGTACCATCAACGCCAGCCAGCCCTGCCGGGACCTTCTTCACTTGTGGAGTAGCAACCTTGGATCTCTTGCTGTTGGAACTCTCCGGCAAGTCATCAATAGGCGCAGCGCACTCCGGAGAGGCGCGCTTCCTGAATTCCTTTTGGCGTTGGAATAACTTTTGGCGGAGAGCGCCAAGCTGCATAGCGGTCAGATTATTGTTCAGCCCGGGGCGCAGCCTCATGACATCTGCCGTGTTCTTGTACTCCCAGACTGGCCTCCCCCTGTTCTGCAGAGGGGTTATGCGGCGGCGGAGAAAGTCGAAGCCGATCATCTCCATTGTCAGCCCGGCAGCCTTCAAGCGAAGGATCCTGGTAGTGGCGATTGTGAGCTTCTCGTCTTCTGCGGCGAGATTGCCCCAATCCTGGCCGCGGACCACCTTCTGTCGCCGGGGATGACAAAAGGGATGAGGATCTGCTTCCTGGATCCAGCACCATTCGGCCCGCCACTCGTCCCACTTTTCGCGGTAAACTCCCTCTGGGTATATCTGTTTGTTCGAAGCCCTTGGAATCCAGGCAATAGATCCAGAGAGAGCCTCTCCTTTTTGGATTCGAGGATAGAAATAATGGCGGAAAAGAGCAGAATTGGGGATCACGCCAGCGAAATTCTCACAGAGATGGGCAAAGATAGACATGCAAAATACGGCATTCGGCGTGAAATCAAGAAGGCGGAAGCCGTATGTGTACATGATGTCATTGAAGAAATCGGAAAAGGGGGGACAGAGCCCGCAATAGAAGTACGCAGTGAAGAAGGGGTATCTGTCCGATCCACCTTTGGAACAAGCACCTGGGATTACGCGTGTGGCAGGGTGAGCTTGCGTTCCCTTCGCCCACATGCATTGGTATCGCCCCTTCAAAGTTTCGGCGTCGAGCGTCGGAGGGAAGACGACGAGCCTCTTCCGCATCTTCACCAGTTCGCTCTCCGGAACTTCAGCTTTCGCCTCCTTGTCTGTGCCCTTGCCTTTGCTGGCCTTGGGCGGCATGGCGACTGTGAAGACGGAAGCCGGGGGGGGGCGGAGCGAGCGCGGAAGCAGCGGGCAGAAGAGGAAAAAGGTTTCGCTCTGAGCTCGAGCAGAGGAAGGTGATGGCGATGGCCAGATTGGGAAGAAGAGGGGGGTGAATAGGTTTGCGCCTCCGCGACTTCTCCTTTTTATGGGGAAGGAGCGGGGCCGCCTTGTTTATCCCCCAATATGAATGCGCCTCTATGGGTGCGAGACAGTTTGCAGCCTTTTTGGCACGCTTCCCACGTCGCGCGCTCCTTGCGCATAGTGGGGGGCACAGTAAAACGAGATATTTTACGAGCAGTTAATTCCCTGCCACGCGTGCCCGTGCACTGTTTGGGCCTAGCCCAACAACGCCTCGCGCTTGTGTATGGCCTAGGCCCGGGGGCTCCTGTCGGTGTACAAATATTGGGCCACTAGTACCCCGTACTTGTGCACGGGCAGTTGTAGCCATCCTTCCGGCAAGGCTTGCCGGGATCAGCTCGAGGTCGATTCAGGTCATCAAGGAAATCATCAAGTCAGAGATCCAAGGATCAGCAGATAAGCAGGACTGAAATCCGAAGGCCAGCCTCCCCGGCAAGAGCCTTGCCGAGATAGCCTTTGGCACCCGGCAAGGCTTAGCGCCCGGCAAGGCTTGGCGCCCGGCAAGGCTTGGCGTCCGGCAAAGCTTGGCGTCCGGCAAGGCTTGGCGCCCGGCGAGATTCTGCCACTGCGCCACCGCTTCGGCATAGTAACGAGTCTGACATTCTGGCTCCTTCCCTGGATGCGTGGCGGCATGCCAGTGGAGGAGAGATTAAGCGGTGCTGATGGGATGGCCCCTTTTTTCCATCCCCAAGAAAGTGAGGACACCTAAACGGACACCTCACGGTGCATTAAATGCGCTTGTCCTAATCCATCTGGGGTTAGGTATGATACCCTGTAGCTACTTTACACCTCAATGTATGTAGATTTTGCCACTGTGGAGACCCCTTTGAGCATATAAAAGGAGGCCCAAGGCAACTGCTACAGGGGAGGAGAACTTCTGGCCCATTCTGCATGCGTAGCTGCTCTTTGAACGTACTGTTCATCGCGAGCGCTCCTGAAGGCTGGGCTCAAGAACATCAATAAGAACACAAAGCAGGAGTAGGGTTTTACGCTGATCAGCGGCCCGAACCTGGGTAAAAACTTCCCGCGTCGATCATTGGTTCTGCTCTTTGCGTATACCTCTCCCCCCGCCGAATCGTAAAGGGGTCTCTCGGGATCCCATAGGTGTCGAACCCCGACAAATCTACAATGTTCTTCCACCAAACAGAAGCAAATCTAGTGAATTCACAAACAACAACAGCAACACACTAGTAGAAAAATGACTTTACGTGAGCCCCATTAGTCCCGGTTTGGAAACGGACCAGTACTAATGTGACCATTAGAGCCAGTTCCAAGGGCTAGGGGGCAGGAATCATTAGTCCCGGTTCGTGTTGAACCTCTAGTACCGGTTCGTGACACGAACCGGGACTAAAGGGGTGGTGGCAGGCTGGTGTCAGGCTGGGGCCCCACGAGCCCCTTTAGTCCCGGTTCATGACACAAACCGGGACTAGAGGCTCACCTTTAGTCTTGGTTTGTGTCATGAACCGGGACTAAAGATGCTCCTATATAAACCCTTCGTCCAGCCCGCGAGCTCTCTATTCTTCCCCTTTCCTCTCCTCTCTGTTCTTCCCCTCTTGCTCGAGCTCATCCTCCATTTTTGCCAAAAAATTTCAAGATTTGAAGGCACCCCATCCATCCAAGTGTTCAGAAAGGTTAGCAACTTTGTCCTTTCATCTCTCATTGCTAGATTAGCTCTTGCAATGCTCTATAAGTATAGTGATTTGTGGGTTTTAGTTTGGGAGTATTTATATGTGGTAGTTTATTTGATTTACTTGCAATTTGAGCTCAAATTAACTTCTTAGTTTGCATATGTAGGTGTGGTTTACTTAGTGCCTTCCCGTCCCCGTCGTAACCACCATCGATCGCCCGCACCGTCCCGTCGCCGGCACCACCTTTGTGAGCCTCTTGTTCTTATCCTTTTTATAAAAAAAATCATGTTTGTGTGATTTAGATAGTTACTTGTATAATTTTCTTACCAGTATGTTGTTAGTTATACATAGTGGCATGGTTTTGATATCCGTCCCCGTCGGCCCTCGTTCGGTTTATGATTCGGATGTGGTATATATTCTCTTTTATAACTATTTGTTGCATTTCGTGTTTATGACAATTATGCCGACCAACATGACATAGATGTTTTTATCTAGGAGGTATGTGAACGAGAAATTCCAACCGACCCTCTTGTTGAGAGGTTAAATTTAGTTGAACAAGAAAATGAGTATTTGAAAGAAAAACTGAAAAGAATTGTAGAAGAGAAAATGAAACTGGAGTTGTATGTTGCCGATGTCGTCGATGATCACAAGGTCAAGATGGATGCAATGCGCTTGAAGATTAGAAAGATTAGAAAATGTGCGATTGATAGTGAGGCTTGGTATCATTATGTTGTTGGATCAATTGTTACCTTAGTTGCGATCTTGCTCGCATTTGTTGTTGCATTTAAATGCTTTAGCTAGAGAGTTTGTATGTTGTTTTATGAGAATAAGTGTGGATGAACTTTATGTATGAACTTGTATTAATTTGGTCTTTACGGTGTTGTGTAATGAAGAATAGCCGGCAATGGATGTACGATGACCAATGCTCTCCCGAGTTCATTAATGGCGTGCATACTTTTCTGCTTGCGACTGAGGCAAACAAGTGGGCGGATGGTTTTATGTGTTGTCCATGTGCTGACTGTAAGAATGATCGAAATTACTTTAACTCAAGAACCATTCACGTGCACCTGTTTGAGTCCGGTTTCATGTCCGGCTATAAGTGTTTGACCAAGCACAGAGAAAGAGGGGTCCTAATGGAAGAGAATGAAGCAGAAGAGGATGACGGCAGCTATCCTGGCCATGGGTTCCCTGAATACGATGGTACAACAATGGGGGAAGAAGCTGAGCCGGCAATGCAGGAAGAAGCTGAAGAAGAGGTATCAGATGAGCCCGCTGATGATCTTGGTCGGGCCATTGCCGATGCAAAGAGAAACTGCGCAAGTGAAAAGGAGAGGCTGAAGTTGCAGCGCATGTTAGAGGATCACAAGAAATTGTTGTACCCAAATTGCGAAGATGACAAGAAAAAGCTGGGCCCCACACTAGAATTGCTGCAATGGAAGGCAGAGAATGGTGTATCTGACAAGGGATTTGAAAAGTTGTTGATAATGTTAAAGAAGATGCTTCCAAAGGACAACGAATTGCCCGACAGTACGTACGAAGCAAAGAAGGTTGTCTGCCCTCTAGGATTAGAGGTGCAGAAGATACATGCATGCCCTAATGACTGCATCCTCTACGGCGGTGAGTACGAGGATTTGAATGCATGCCCGGTATGTGGTGCATTGCGCTATAAGATCAGCCGCGATGACCGTGGTGATGTTGAGGGTGAGCACCCCAGGAAGAAAATTCCTGCCAAGGTGATGTGGTATGCTCCTATAATACCACGGTTGAAACGTTTGTTCCAAAACAAAGAGCATGCCAAGTTGATGCGATGGAACAAAGAAGACCGTAAGAAAGACGTGAAGTTGAGAGTACCCGCTGATGGGTCGCAGTGGAGAAAAATCGAGAGAAAGTGGGATGACTTTGCAGATGACACAAGGAACATATGGTTTGGTCTAAGTGCAGATGGCATTAATCCTTTTGGGGAGCAGAGTAGCAATCATAGCACCTGGCCTGTGACTCTATGTATCTATAACCTTCCTCCTTGGTTCTACATGAAGTGGAAGTTCATTATGATGCCAGTGCTCATCCAAGGCCCTAAGCAACCCGGCAACGACATTCATGTGTACCTAAGGCCATTAGTTGAAGAACTCTTACAGTTGTGGAATTAAAAAGGTGTACGTGTGTGGGATGAGCACAAACAGGAGGAATTTGACCTACATGCGTTGCTGTTTGTAACCATCAATGATTGGCCTGCACTCAGTAACCTTTCAGAACAGACAAACAAGGGATACCATGCATGCCAATATTTAGATGATACCGACAGTATATATTTGGATAAATGTAAGAAGAATGTGTACCTGGGACATTGTCGATTTCTTTTGAGCAGGCATCCCGTAAGAAAGAAAGGCAAGCATTTCAAAGGTGAGGCAGATCACCGGAAGAAGCCTCGCCACCGTACTAGTGATGATCTACTTGATATGGTCAAGGATTTAAAAGTAATCTTTGGAAAGGGTCCTGGTAGATAATCTGTTCCGAATGACGCTGACGGACGCGCACCCATGTGGAAGAAGAAATCTATATTTTTGGACCTACCCTATTGGAAAGACCTAGAGGTCCGCTCTGCAATCGACGTGATGCACGTGACGAAGCATCTTTGCGTGAACCTGCTAGGCTTCTTGGGCGTGTATGGGAAGTCAAAAGATACCAGCAATGTATGCACGGAAAAGATGGCATACATCAGGGTCATGCCAGCTACGCTCTTACCAAAGAAGAGAAGGAAATCTTCTTTGAATGCCTGCTCAGTATGAAGGTCCCGTCTAGCTTCTCGTAGAATATAAAGGGAATAATAAATATGGCAGAGAAAAAGTTCCAGAACCTAAAGTCTCATGACTGCCACATGATTATGACGCAACTGCTTCCGGTTGCATTGAGGGGGATTCTACCGGAAAACGTTCGATTAGCCATTGTGAAGCTATGTGCATTCCTCAATGCAATCTCTCAGAAGGTAATCAATCCAGAAATCATACCAAGGTTAGAGAATGATTTGGTGCAATGTCTTGTCAGTTTGGAGTTGGTGTTCCCACCATCCTTCTTCAATATCATTACACACATCCTAGTTCACCTAGTTGAAGAGATTGCCATTCTGGGTCCTGTATTTTTACACAATATGTTCCCCTTTGAGAGGTTCATGGGAGTCCTAAAGAAATATGTTCATAACCGTGCTAGGCCAGAAGGAAGCATCTCCAAGGGCCATGAAAATGAGGAGGTCATTGAGTTTTGTGTTGACTTTATTCCTGACCTTAAGCCGATTGGTGTTCCTGAATCGCGGCATGAGGGAAGACTGGGTGGAAAAGGCACGCTAGGACCAAAAGCAATGATATGTATGGACGGGCATTCTTGGGCGCATGCACACTACACAGTTCTACAAAATTCCTCTTTGGTGGCTCCGTATATCGAGGAACACAAGAATATTCTATGGTCCAAACACCCGGAGCAGTCTGACGACTGGATTACACGTGAACAAACGGGGACTTTCGCCGGTTGGTTGCAGACACGTCTCATGAATGACGACGCTGTTGAAGATGAGTTGTACTTGCTGTCCCAGTTACCATCTTCGAATATATTGACTTTCAAAGGGTACGAGATAAATGGGAATACGTTTTACATGATCTCCCAAGATAAAAAGAGCACCAACCAAAACAATGGTGTCCGCTTTGATGCAACAAACACCAATAGGCCAAACGACACATATTATGGTTACATAGAAGAGATATGGGAACTTGACTATGGACGTGGTTTGAAGGTCCCTTTGTTTCGTTGCAAATGGGTCAATCTGACAGGAGGCCGGGTAACGGAAGACCCACAGTACGAAATGACAACAATGGATCTAAACAATCTTGCGTACGCAGACGAACCATTCGTCCTTGCCAATGATGTGGCGCAGATTTTCTATGTGAAGGACATGTCTACCAAGCCGAGAAAAAGAAAAGATAAGGAAGCGAATACATCATACAATGAGCCAAAGTGCCAGATAGTTCTTTCAGGGAAAAGAAACATCGTGGGAGTGGAGGACAAGATAGACATGTCATAAGATTATGAAAAGTTTCATGAAATTGCTCCCTTCACAGTGAATATTGACCCAAGCATCCAGTTAAATGATGAAGATTGTCCATGGTTACGGCGCAAAGGGACACACGAGAAGAAAAAGTTTTATACCCAAAGATCCCACTCTGGGATGTGACCGGCTTCACTGTCATCTCTTTCTTCTCTAGTGAGTTTCCGGATTTATATATCTGGAAAGTCCCACTTCGGACAAACCGGAGAAAATCTTTGTAATAGTTAGGGTACTTATGTGTTTTGGCATTTGAAGCGCGAAGAAATATTATGTACAAACCAATTATTTCATGCATTTACTGATTTTTTGAGCTAAATGACCCTGAAATTAAAAAGCACTACAAATGAACTCTGAAAAGGTTAAAAGTTGGCATGGTATCATCATTTCACCCACATAGCATGTTCTAAAAAGTTGAGAGGGTTACGGCAAAAACTGGATGCACTTCGTTTACAAAATGGACAATCTCTTTCGAAGTATCAGGGTTTCGGACGAAAACTCAACAGTTACAAAGGCATTTGATTTTTAAATATTATTTCAACTCCAGACTTTTTGTGCAATCATTATGCACCATTCAAAGCCACGTCATCAATTTTCAACCCTTTCTGACTTCATTTGCTATTTTTCATGCATTTACTGATTTTTTTGAGCTAAATGACCCTGAAATTGAAAAGCCTACAAATGAACTCTGAAAAGGTTGAAAGTTGGCATGGTATCATCATTTAACCCACATATCATGTGCTAAAAGGTTGAGAGGGTTACGACAAAAACTGGATGCACTTCGTGTACAAAATGGACAATCTCTTTTGAAGTATCACGGTTTTCGGACGAAAACTCATGTGCTACAAAGGCATTTCATTTCTTAAAACTTATTTCAACTCCAGACTTTTTGTGCATTCATTATGCACCATTCAAAGCCATGTCATCAATTTTCAACCCTTTCTGAGTTCATTTGCTATTTTTCATGCATTTACTGATTTTTTTAGCTAAATGACCCTGAAATTGAAAAGCACTACAAATGAACTCTGAAAAGGTTGAAAGTTGGCATGGTATCATCATTTCACCCAAATAGCATGTGCAAAAAAGTTGAGAGGGTTACGGCAAAAACTGGATGCTCTTCGTGTACAAAATGGACAATCTCTTTCGAAGTATCAGTGTTTCGGACGAAAACTCATCTGTTACAAAGGCATTTCATTTTTTAAAACTTATTTCAACTCCAGACTTTTTGTGCATTAATTATGCACCATTCAGAGCCACATCATCAATTTTCAACCCTTTGTGACTTCATTTGCTATTTTTCATGCATTTACTAATTTTTTTGTGCTAAATGACCCTGAAATCGAAAAGCACTACAAATGAACTCTTAAAAGGTTGAAACTTGGCATGGTTTCATCATTTCACCCACATAGCATGTGCTAAAAAGTTGAGAGGGTTACAGCAAAAACTGGACGCACTTCGTGTACAAAATGGAGAATCTCTTTCGAAGTATGAGGGTTTCGGATGAAAACTCATCTGATATAAACGCATTTCATTTTTTTAACTTATTTCAACTCTAGACTTTTTGTGCGTTCATTATGCACCATTCAAAGCCACGTCATCAATTTTCAATCCTTTCTGACTTCATTTGCTATTTTTCATGCATTTACTGATTTTTTGAGCTAAATGACCCAGAAATTGAAAAGCACTACAAATGAACTCTGAAAAGGTTGAAAGTTGGCATGGTATCATCATTTCACCCACATAGCATGTGCTAAAAAGTTGAATGGGTTACGGCAAAAACTAGATGCACTTCGTGTACAAAATAGACAATCTCTTTCGAAGTATCAGGTTTCGACGAAAAACTCATCTGATACAAAGCATTTCATTTTTTAAACTTATTTCGCTCCAGACTTTTTGTGCATTCATTATGCACCATTCAAAGCCATGTCATCATTTTCAACCGTTTCTGAATTCATTTGCTATTTTTCATGCATTTACTTATTTTTTTTGATAAATGACCCTGAAATTGAAAAGCACTACAAATGAACTCTGAAAAGGTTGAAAGTTGGCATGTGTGTCATCATTTCACCCACATAGCATGTGCTAAAAAGTTGAGAGGGTTACGGCAAAAACTGGATGCACTTCTGTACAAATGGACAATCTCTTTCGAAGTATCAGGGTTTCGACGAAACTCAACTGTTACAAAGGCATTTCATTTTTTTTAAACTTATTTCAACTCCAGACTTTTGTGCATTAACTTGCAACCATTCAAAGCCACGTCATCAATTTTCAACCTTTCTGACTTCATTTGCTATTTTTCATGCATTTACTGATTTTTTTAGCTAAATGACCGAAATTGAAAAGCACTACAAATGAACTCTGAAAAGGTTGAAAGTGGCATGGTATCATCATTTCACACATAAGCATGTGCTAAAAGTTGAGAGGTTACGGCAAAAACTGGATGCACTTCGTGTACAAAATGACAATCTCTTTCGAAGTATCAGGTTTCGACGAAAACTCATCGTTACAAAGGCATTTCATTTTTAAAACTTATTTCAACTCCAGACTTTTTGTGCATTATTATGCACCATTCAAAGCCATTCATCAATTTTCAACCCTTTTGCTATCATTTGCTATTTTTCATGCATTTACTGATTTTTTGTGCTAATGACCCTGAAATCGAAAAGCACTACAAATGAACTCGAAAAGTTGAAAGTTGGCATGGTATCATCATTTCACCCAAATAGATGTGCTAAAAGTTGAGAGGGTTACGCAAAAACTGGATGCTTCGTGTACAAAAGGACAATCTCTTTCGAAGTATAGGGTTTCGGACGAAAACTCTCTGTACAAAGCATTTCATTTTTTTAATTATTTCAACTCAGACTTTTTGTGCTTCATTATGCACCATTAAAGCCAGTCATCAATTTTCAACCCTTTCTGACTTCATTGCTATTTTTCATGCATTTACTGATTTTTTGGCTAAATGACCCGAAATTGAAAAGCACTACAAATGAACTCTGAAAAGGTTGAAAGTTGGCATGGTATCATCATTTCACCCACATAGCATGTGCTAAAAGTTGAGAGGGTTACGACAAAAACAGATGCACTCGTGTACAAAAGGACAATCTCTTTCGAAGTATCAGGGTTTCGGAGAAAACTCATCTGATACAAAGCATGCATTTTTTTTTTTAAACTTATTTAACTCTAGACTTTTTGTGCTTCATTATGCACCATTCAAAGCCACGTCATCAATTTTCAACCCTTTCTGAATCATTTGCTATTTCATGCATTTACTGATTTTTTGACTAAATGACCGAAATTGAAAAGCACTACAAATGAACTCTGAAAAGGTTGAAAGTTGGCATGGTATATCATTTCACCCACATAGCATTGCTAAAAAGTGAGAGGGTTACGGCAAAAACTGATGCACTTCTGTACAAAATGGACAATCTTTCGAAGTATCAGGGTTTCGGACGAAACACATCTGATACAAAGGCATTTCATTTTTTTAAACTTATTTCAACTCCAGACTTTTTGTGCATTATTATGCACCATTCAAAGCCACGTCATCAATTTTACCCTTTCTGACTTCATTTGCTATTTTTCATGCATTAGATTTTTTTGTGCTAAATGACCCTGAAATTGAAAAGCACTACAAATAACTCCTGAAAAGGTTTGAAAGTTGGCTGGTATCATCATTTCACCACATAGCATGTGCTAAAAAGTTGGAAGGGTTACGGCAAAAACGGATGCACGTGTACAAAATGGACAATCTCTTTCGAAGTATCAGGGTTCGGACGAAAACTCATGTTACAAAGGCATTTCATTTTTTAAAACTTATTTCAACTCGACTTTTTGTGCATTAATTATGCACATTCAAACCACATCATAATTTTCAACCCTTTCTGACTTCATTGTATTTTTCATGATTTACTGATTTTTTTGCTAAATGACCCTGAAACGAAAAGCACTACAAATGAACTCTGAAAAGTTGAAAGTTGGCATGGTATCATCATTTCACCCACATAGCATGTGCTAAAAGTTAGAGGGTTACGGCAAAAACTGATGCATTCGTGTACAAAATGGCAATTCTTTCGAAGTATAGGGTTTCTGAAAAACTCATCTGATTAAAGGCATTTCATTTTTTAACTATTTCAACTCTAGACTTTTGTGCGTTCATTATGCACCATTCAAAGCCAGTCATAATTTTCAACCCTTTCGACTTCATTTGCTATTTTTCATGCATTTACTGATTTTTTTGAGCTAAATGACCATGAATTTAAAGCACTACAATGAAACTCTGAAAAGGTTGAAAGTTGGCATGGTATCATCATTTCACCCACATAGCATGTGCTAAAAGTTGAGAGGGTTACGGCAAAAACTAGATGCACTTCGTGTCAAAAATGGACAATCTCTTTCGAAGTATCAGGGTTTCGGACGAAAAACTCATCTGATACAAAGGCATTTCATTTTTTTAACTTATTCAACTCAGACTTTTTGTGCGTCATTATGCACCATCAAAGCCACATCATCAATTTTCAACCTTTCTGAATTCATTTGCTATTTTTCATGCATTTACTGATTTTTTTGAGCTAAATGACCTGAAATTGAAAAGCACTACAAATGAACTCTGAAAAGGTGAAAGTTGGCATGGTATCATCATTTCACCCACATAGCATGTGCTAAAGTTGAGAGGTTACGGAAAAACTGGATGACCTCAGTGTACAAATGGACACTCTTTCGAAGTATCAGGTTCGACGAAAACTCATCTGTTAAAAAGGCATTTCATTTTTTAAACTTATTTCAACTCCAGACTTTTGTGCATTAATATTGCACCATTCAAAGCTCATCATAATTTTCAACCCTCTTACTTCATTTGCTATTTTCATGCATTTACTGATTTTTTTGTGCTAAATGACCTGATCTGAACGAAAAGCACTACAAATGAACTCCGAAAAGTTGAAAGTGGCATGGTATCATCATTTCACCCACATAGCATGGCTAAAAAGTTGAGAGGGTTTCAGCAAAAACTGGATGCACTTGTGTACAAAATGGACAATCTCTTTCGAAGTATAGGGTTTCGGACGAAAACTCATCTGTACAAAGGCATTTCATTTTTTTAAACTTATTTCAACTCTAGACTTTTTGTGCTTATTATGCACCATTAAAGCCATGTCACAATTTTCAACCCTCTGACTTCATTTGCTATTTTTCATGCATTACTGATTTTTTGAGCTAAATGACCCGAAATGAAAAGCACTACAAATGAACTCTGAAAAGGTTGAAAGTTGGCATGGTATCATCATTTCACCCACATAGCATGTGTAAAAGTTGGAGGGTTACGCAAAAACTAGATGCCTTCGTGTACAAAATAGACAATCTCTTTCGAATATCAGGGTTTCGACGAAAACTCATCTGATACAAAGCATTTATTTTTTTTAAACTTATTCAACTCAGACTTTTGTGTGTCATTATGCACCATTCAAAGCCACGTCATCAATTTCAACCCTTCTGAATCATTTGCTATTTTTCATGCATTTACTGATTTTTTGACTAAATGACCTGAAATTGAAAAGCACTACAATGAACCTGAAAGGTGAAAGTTGGCATGGTATCATCATTTCACCCACATAGCATTGCTAAAAAGTTGAGAGGGTTACGGCAAAAACTGATGCACTTCTGTACAAAAGGACAACTCTTTGAAGTATCAGGGTTTCGGACGAAAACCATCGTTACAAAGGCATTTCATTTTTTTTTAAACTTATTTCAATCCAGACTTTTTGTGCATTCATATGCACCATTCAAAGCCACGTCATAATTTTAACCCTTTCTGACTTCATTTGCTATTTTTCATGCATTTAATGATTTTTTTGGCTAAATGACCCTGAAATGAAAAGCACTACAAATAACTCGAAAAGGTTGAAAGTTGGCATGGTATCATATTTCAACCACATAGCATGTGCTAAAAAGTTGGAAGGGTTACGGCAAAAACTGGATGCACTTCGTGTACAAAATGGACAATCTTTCGAAGTATCAGGGTTTCGGACGAAAACTCATTGTTACAAAGGCATTTCATTTTTAAACTTATTTCAACTCGACTTTTTGTGCATTAATTAGCACATTCAAATCCACATCATAATTTTCAACCCTTTCTGACTTCATTTGCTATTTTCATGCATTTACTGATTTTTGTGCTAAATGACCCTGAAATGAAAAGCACTACAAATGAACTCTGAAAAGTTGAAAGTTGGCATGGTATCATCATTTCACCCACATAGCATGTGCTAAAAAGTTGAGAGGGTAGCAAAAACTGATGCATTCGTGTACAAAATGGACAATTCTTTCGAAGTATCAGGGTTTCGCGGAAAAACTCATCTGATACACAAGGCATTTCATTTTTTTAAACTATTTCAACTCTAGACTTTTTGTGCGTTCATTATGCACCATTCAAGCCAGTCATATTTTCAACCCTTTCTGACTTCATTTGCTATTTTTCATGCATTTACTGATTTTTGAGCTAAATGACCCAGAAATTAAAAGCACTAAAATGAACTCTGAAAAGGTTGAAAGTTGGCATGGTATCATCATTCACCCACATAGCAGTTGCTAAAAAGTTGAGAGGTTACGGCAAAAAACTAGAGGCATTGTGTACAAATGGACAATCCTTTCGAAGTATCAGGGTTTCGGACGAAAACTCATCTGATACAAAGGCATTCATTTTTTTAACTTATTTCAACTCAGACTTTTTGTGCATTCATTATGCACCATTCAAAGCCTCATCAATTTTAACCCTTTCTGAATTCATTTGTTTTTCATGCATTTACTGATTTTTTTTGAGCTAAATGACCCTGAAATTGAAAGCAATACAAATGAACCTGAAAAGGTTGAAAGTTGGCATGGTATCATCATTTCACACCACATAGCATGTGCTAAAAAGTTGAGAAGGTTACGGCAAAAACTGGATGCACTCGGTACAAAATGGACAATCTCTTTCGAAGTATCAGGTTTCGACGAAAACTCATCTGTTAAAAGGCATTTCATTTTTTAAACTTATTTCAACTCCAGACTTTTTGTGCATTAATATGCACCATTCAAAGCATCATCAATTTTCAACCTTTCTTACTTCATTTGCTATTTTTCATGCATTTACTGATTTTTTTGTGTAAATGACCCTGAAAGAAAAGCACTACAAATGAACTCTGAAAAGTTGAAAGTTGGCATGGTATCATCATTTCACCCACTAGCATGTGCTAAAAAGTTGAGAGGGTTACGCAAAAACTGGATGCACTTCGTGTACAAAATGGACAACTCTTTCGAAGTATGAGGGTTTCGGACGAAAACTCATCTGATACAAACGCATTTCATTTTTTTTAACTTATTTCAACTCTAGACTTTGTGCGTTCATTATGCACCATTGAAAGCCATGTCATCAATTTTCAAACTTTTGACTTCATTTGCTATTTTTCATGCATTTACTGATTTTTTGAGCTAAATGACCCAGAAATTTAAAAGCATACAAATGAACTCGAAAAGGTTGAAAGTTGGCATGGTATCATCATTTCACCCACATAGCATGTGCTAAAAAGTTGAGAGGGTTACGACAAAAACAAGATGCACTTGTGTACAAAATAGACAATCTCTTTCGAATATCAGGTTTCGGACGAAAACTCATCTGATACAAAGGTCATTTCATTTTTTTTAAACTTATTTAACTCCAGGCATTTTGTGCATTCATTATGCACCATTCAAAGCCACGTCATCAATTTTCAACCCTTCTGATGCATTTGCTATTTTTCATGCATTTACTGAGTTTTTTTGACAAATGACCCTGAAATTGAAAGCACTACAAATGAACTCTGAAAAGGTTGAAGTTGGCATGGTACATCATTTCACCCACATAGCATGTGCTAAAAAGTTGAGAGGGTACGGCAAAAACTGGATGCATTCATGTACAAAATGGACAATCCCTTCGAAGTATCAGGGTTTCGGACGAAAACACATCTGTTACAAAGGCATTCATTTTTTAAACTTATTTCAACTCAGCATTTTTGTGCATTAATTATGCACCATTCAAAGCCACGTCATCTATTTTAACCCTTTCTGACTTCATTTGCTATTTTTCATGCATTTACTGATTTTTTTGTGCTAAATGACCCTGAAATGAAAACACTAAATTAACTCCGAAAAGGTTGAAAGTTGGCATGGTATCATATTTCAACCACATAGCATGTGCTAAAAAGTGGAAGGGTTACGGCAAAAACTGGATGCACTTCGTGTACAAAATGGACAATCTCTTTCGAAGTATCAGGGTTTCGGACGAAAACTCATTCTGTACAAAGGCATTTCATTTTTTAAACTTTTTCAACTCGACTTTTTGTGCATTAATTATGCACATTAAACCACATCATAAATTTTCAACCCTTTCTGACTTCATTTGCTATTTTCATGGATTTACTGATATTTTTGTGCTAAATGACCCTGAAATCGAAAGCACTACAAATGAACTCTGAAAAGGTGAAAGTTGGCATGGATCATATTTCACCCACATGCATGTGCTAAAAAGTTAGAGGTTACGGCAAAAAAATGATGCAATTTGTGTGTACAAAAGGGCACTTCTTTCGAAGTATCAGGGTTCGGCAGAAAAATCATCTGATACAAAGGCATTTCATTTTTTTAAACAATTTCAACTCTAGACTTTTGTGCGTTCATTATGCACCATTCAAAGCCATGTCAATTTTCAACCCTTTCTGACTTCATTTGTATTTTCATGCATTTACTGATTTTTTTGAGCTAAATGACCCAGAATTTAAAAGCACTACAATGAACTCTGAAAAGGTTGAAAGTTGGCATGGTATCATCATTTCACCCACATAGCATGTGCTAAAAAGTTGAGGTGTTCGGCAAAAACTAGATGCACTTCGTGTACAAAATGGACAATCTCTTTCGAAGTATCAGGGTTTCGGACGAAAACTCATCTGATACAAAGGCATTCATTTTTTTTAAATTATTTCAACTAGACTTTTTGTGCATTCATTATGCACCATTCAAAGCCCAGTCATCAATTTTCAACCCCTTGAATTCATTTGCTATTTTCAGCATTTACTGATTTTTTTGAGCTAAATGACCCTGAAATTGAAAAGCACTACAAAGAACTGAAAAGGTTGAAAGTTGGCATGGTTATCATTTCACACACATAGCATGTGCTAAAAAGTTGAGAGGTTACGGAAAAAAGGATGCACTCGTGTACAAAATGGACAATTCTTTCGAAGATCAAGGTTTCGAACGAAAACTCATCTGTTAAAAAGGCATTCATTTTTTTAAACATTTCAACTCCAGACTTGTTGCTTAATTATGCACCATTCAAAGCCATATTCATCAATTTTCAAACTTTCTGACTTCATTTGTATTTTTATGCATTTACTGATTTTTTTTTGACTAAATGACCCTGAAATCGAAAAGCACTACAAATGAACTCTGAAAAGTTGAAGTTGGCATGGTTCATCATTTCACCCAATAGCATGTGCTAAAAAGTTGAGAGGGTTACAGCAAAAACTGGATGCACTTCGTGTACAAAATGGACAATCTCTTCGAGTAGTATGAGGGTTTCGGACGAAAACTCATTTGATACAAACACATTTATTTTTTTAAACTTATTTCAACTCTAGACTTTTTGTGAGTTAATATGCACCATGAAAGCCATGTCATCAATTTTCAACCCTTTCTGACTTCATTTGCTATTTTTCATGCATTTACTGATTTTTTGAGCTAAATGACCAGAAATTGAAAGCACTACAAATGAACTCTGAAAAGGTTGAAAGTTGGCATGGTATCATCATTTCACCACATAGCATGTGCTAAAATGAGTGAGGGTTACGGCAAAAAAAAAAGATGCACTTCGTTACAAAATAGACAATCTCTTTCGAAGTATCAGGGTTTCGGACGAAACTCATCTGATACAAAGTATTCATTTTTTTTAACTTTTTAACTCCAGACTTTTGTGCATTCATTATGCACCATTCAAAGCCACGTCATCATTTTCAACCCTTTCTGAATGCATTTGCTATTTTTCATGCATTTACTGATTTTTTTTTGCCTAAATGACCCTGAAATTGAAAAGCACTCCAAATGAACTCTGAAAAGGTTGAAAGTTGGCATGGTATCATCATTTCACCCACAAAGCATGTGCTAAAAAGTTGAGAGGGTTACGGCAAAAACTGGATGCACTCATTGTACAAAATGGACAATCCCTTTCGAAGTATCAGGGTTTGGACGAAAACTCATGTTACAAAGGCATTTCATTTTTTAAACTTATTTCAATCAGAATTTTTGTGCATTAATTATGCACCATTCAAAGCCACGTCATCTATTTTAACCTTTCTGACTTCATTTGCATTTTTCATGCATATGATTTTTGTGCTAAATGACCCTGAAATCTGAAAAGCACTACAAATGAACTCGAAAAGGTTGAAAGTTGGCATGGTTTCATCATTTCAACCACCATAGCATGTGCTAAAAAGTGGAAGGGTTACGGCAAAAACTGGATGCACTTCGTGTACAAAATGGACAATCTCTTTCGAAGTATGAGGGTCATCATTTCACCCACATAGCATGTGCTAAAAAGTTGAGAGGGTTACGGCAAAACTGGATGCACTTCATGTACAAGTTGGACATCTCTTTCGAAGTATCAGGGTTTCAGACGAAACCTCAACTGTTACAAAGGCATTTCATTTTTTTAAACTTATTTCAACTCCAGACTTTTTGTGCATTAACTGTGCACCATTCAAAGCCACGTCATCAATTTTCAACCCTTTCTGACTTCATTTGTTATTTTTCATGCATTTACTGATTTTTTTAGCTAAATGACCCTGAAATTGAAAAGCACTACAAATGAACTCTGAAAAGGTTGAAAGTTGGCATGGTATCATCATTTCACACACATAGCATGTGCTAAAAAGTTGAGCAGGTTACGGCAAAAACTGGATGCACTTCGTGTACAAAATGCACAATCTCTTTCGAAGTATTAGGGTTTCGAACGAAAACTCATCTGTTACAAAGGCATTTCATTTTTTAAAACTTATTTCAACTCCAGACTTTTTGTGCATTAATTATGCACCATTCAAAGCCATTTCATCAATTTTCAACCCTTTCTTACTTCATTTGCTATTTTTCATGCATTTACTGATTTTTTGTGCTAAATGACCCTGAAATCGAAAAGCACTACAAATGAACTCTGAAAAGCTTGAAAGTTGGCATGGTATCATCATTTCACCCACATAGCATGTGCTAATAAGTTGAGAGGGTTACAGCAAAAACTGGATGCAATTCGTGTACAAAATGGACAATCTCTTTCGAAGTATGAGGGTTTCGGACGAAAACTCATCTGATACAAACGCATTTCATTTTTTTTAATTTATTTCAACTCTAGACTTTTTGTGCGTTCATTATGCACCATTGAAAGCCATGTCATCAATTTTCAACCCTTTCTGACTTCATTTGCTATTTTTCATGCATTTACTGATTTTTTGAGCTAAATGACCCAGAAATTGAAAAGCACTACAAATGAACTCTGAAAAGGTTGAAAGTTGGCATGGTATCATCATTTCACCCACATAGCATGTGCTAAAAAGTTGAGAGGGTTACGACAAAAACTAGATGCACTTCGTGTACAAAATAGACAATCTCTTTCGAAGTATCAGGGTTTCGGACGAAAACTCATCTGATACAAAGTCATTTCATTTTTTTTAAACTTATTTAAACTCCAGACTTTTTGTGCATTCATTATGCACCATTCAAAGCCACGTCATCAATTTTCAACCCTTCTGAATGCATTTGCTATTTTGCATGCATTTACTGATTTTTTTGACCTAAATGACCGTGAAATTGAAAAGCACTAGTAGAATATAAAGGGATAATAAATATGGCAGAGAAAAAGTTCCAGAACCTAAAGTCTCATGACTGCCACATGATTATGACCGCAACTGCTTCCGTTGCATTGAGGGGGATTCTACCGAAAACGTTCGATTAGCCATTGTGAACTATTGTGCATTCCTCAATGCAATCTCTCAGAAGGTAATCAATCCAGAAATCATACCAAGGTTAGAGAATGATTTGGTGCAATGTCTTGTCAGTTTGGAGTTGGTGTTCCCACCATCCTTCTTCAATATCATTACAACACTCCTATTTCACCTAGTTGAAGAGATTGCCATTCTGGGTCCTGTATTTTTACACAATATGTTCCCCTTTGAGAGGTTCATGGAGTCCTAAAGAAATATGTCATAACCGTGCTAGGCCAGAAGGAAGCATCTCCAAGGGCCATGAAAATGAGGAGTCATTGAGTTTTGTGTTGACTTTATTCCTGACCTTAAGCCGATTGGTGTTCCTGAATCCGGCATGAGGGAAGACTGGGTGGAAAGGCACGCTAGGACCAAAAGCAATGATATGTATGGACGGGCATTCTTGGGCGCATGCACACTACACAGTTCTACAAAATTCCTCTTGTGGCTCCGTATATCGAGGACACAAAGAATATTCTATGGTCCAAACACCCGGAGCAGTCTGACGACTGGTTACACGTGAACAAACGGGGACTTTCGCCGGTTGGTTCAGACACGTCTCATGAATGACGACGCTGTTGAAGATGAGTTGTACTTGCTGTCCCAGTTACCATCTTCGAATATATTGACTTTCAAAGGGTACGAGATAAATGGGAAATACGTTTTCCAGATCTCCCAGATAAAAAGAGCACCAACAAAACAAGTGGTGTCCGCTTTGATGCACAAACACCAAGAGCCAAACGACACATATTATGTTTACATAGAAGAGATATGGGAACTTGACTATGGACGTGGTTTGAAGGTCCCTTTGTTTCGTTGCAAATGGGTCAATCTGACAGGAGGCCGGGTAACGGAAGACCCACGTACAAATGACAACATGGATCTAAACAATCTTGCGTACGCAGACAAACCATTCGTCCTTGCCAATGATGTGGCGGATTTTCTATGTGAAGGACTGTCTACCAAGCCAGAGAAAAGAAAAGATAAGGAAGCGATACATCATACAATGAGCCAAAGTGCCAGATAGTTTCTTTCAGGGAAAAGAAACATCGTGGAGTGGAGGACAGATAGACATGTCATAAGATTATGAAAAGTTTCATGAAATTGCTCTCCCTTCACAGTGAATATTGACCCAAGCATCCAGTTAAATGATGAAAGATGTCCATGGTTACGGCGCAAAGGGACACACGAGAAGAAAAAGTTTTATACCCAAAGATCCCACTCTGGGATGTGACCGGCTTCACTGTCATCTCTTTCTTCTCTAGTGAGTTTCCGGATTTATTACTGGAAGTCCCACTTCGACAAACCGGAGAAAATCTTTGTAGTTAGGGTACTTATGTGTTTTGGCATTTGAAGCGCGAAGAAATATTATGTACAAACCAATTATTTCATGCATTTACTGATTTTTTGAGCTAATGACCCTGAAATTAAAAAGCACTACAAATGAACTCTGAAAGGTTAAAAGTTGGCATGGTATCATCATTTCACCCACATAGCAGTTCTAAAAAGTTGAGAGGGTTACGGCAAAAACTGGATGCACTTCGTTTACAAAATGGACAATCTCTTTCGAAGTATCAGGGTTTCGGACGAAAACTCAACAGTTACAAAGCATTTGATTTTTAATATTATTTCAACTCCAGACTTTTTGTGTGCAATCATTATGCACCATTCAAAGCCACGTCATCAATTTTCAACCCTTTCTGACTTCATTTGCTATTTTTCATGCATTTACTAATTTTTTTGAGCTAAATGACCCTGAAATTGAAAAGCCACAAATGAACTCTGAAAAGGTTGAAAGTTGGCATGGTATCATCATTTAACCCACATATCATGTGCTAAAAGGTTGAGAGGGTTACGAAAAACTGGATGCACTCGTGTACAAAATGGACAATCTCTTTGAAGTATCACGGTTTTCGGACGAAAACTCATGTGTACAAAGGCATTTCATTTTAAAACTTATTTCAACTCCAGACTTTTTGTGCATTCATTATGCACCATTCAAAGCCACTGTCATCAATTTTCAACCCTTTCTGATTCATTTGCTATTTTTCATGATTTACTGATTTTTTTAGCTAATGACCCTGAAATTGAAAAGCACTACAATGAACTCTGAAAAGGTTGAAAGTTGGCATGGTATCATCATTTCACCCAAAATAGCATGTGCAAAAAGTTGAGAGGGTTACGGCAAAAACTGGATGCTCTTCGTGTACAAAATGGACAATCTCTTTCGAAGTATCAGTGTTTCGGACGAAAACTCATCTGTACAAAGGCATTTCATTTTTAAACTTATTTCAACTCCAGACTTTTTGTGCATTAATTATGCACCATTCAGAGCCACATCATCAATTTTCAACCCTTTGTGATTCATTTGCTATTTTTCATGCATTTACTAATTTTTTGTGCTAAATGACCCTGAAATCGAAAAGCACTACAATGAACTCTTAAAAGGTTGAAACTGGCATGGTTCATCATTTCACCCACATAGCATGTGCTAAAGTTGAGAGGGTTACAGCAAAAAGGACGCACTTCGTGTACAAATGGATACTCTTTCAGTATGAGGGTTTCGGATGAAAACTCATCTGATATAAACGCATTTCATTTTTTAACTTATTTCAACTCTAGACTTTTTGTGCGTTCATTATGCACCATTCAAAGCCACGTCATCAATTTTCAATCCTTTTCTGACTTCATTTGCTATTTTTCATGCATTTACTGATTTTTTGAGCTAAATGACCCAGAAATTGAAAAGCACTACAAATGAACTCTGAAAAGGTTGAAAGTTGGCATGGTATCATCATTTCACCCACATAGCATGTGCTAAAAAGTTGAATGGGTTACGGCAAAAACTAGATGCACTTCGTGTACAAAATAGACAATCTCTTTCGAAGTATCAGGGTTTCGGACGAAAACTCATCTGATACAAAGTCATTTCATTTTTTTAAACTTATTTCAGCTCCAGACTTTTTGTGCATTCATTATGCACCATTCAAAGCCATGTCATCAATTTTCAACCGTTTCTGAATTCATTTGCTATTTTTCATGCATTTACTTATTTTTTTTGAGCTAAATGACCCTGAAATTGAAAAGCACTACAAATGAACTCTGAAAAGTTTGAAAGTTGGCATGGTGTCATCATTTCACCCACATAGCATGTGCTAAAAAGTTGAGAGGGTTACGGCAAAACTGGATGCACTTCATGTACAAGTTGGACATCTCTTTCGAAGTATCAGGGTTTCAGACGAAACCTCAACTGTTACAAAGGCATTTCATTTTTTTAAACTATTCAACTCCAGACTTTTGTGCATAACTGTGCACCATTCAAAGCCACTCATCAATTTTCAACCCTTTCTGACTTCATTTGTTATTTTTCATGCATTTACTGATTTTTTTAGCTAAATGACCCTGAAATTGAAAAGCACTACAATGAATCTGAAAAGGTTGAAAGTTGGCATGGTATCATCATTTCACACACATAGCATGTGCTAAAAAGTTGAGCAGGTTACGGCAAAAACTGGATGCACTTCGTGTACAAAATGCCAATCTCTTTCGAAGTATTAGGGTTTCGAACGAAAACTCATCTGTTACAAAGCATTTCATTTTTTAAACTTATTTCAACTCCAGACTTTTTGTGCATTAATTATGCACCATTCAAAGCCATTTCATCAATTTTCAACCCTTTCTCTCTTCATTGCTATTTTTCATGCATTTACTGATTTTTGTGCTAAATGACCCTGAAATCGAAAAGCACTACAAATGAACTCTGAAAAGCTTGAAAGTTGGCATGGTATCATCATTTCACCCACATAGCATGTGCTAATAAGTTAGAGGGTTACAGCAAAAACTGATGCAATTCGTGTACAAAATGGACAATCTCTTTCGAAGTATGAGGTTTCGGACGAAAACTCATCTGATACAAACGCATTTCATTTTTTTTAATTTATTTCAACTCTAGACTTTTGTGCGTTCATTATGCACCATTGAAAGCCATGTCTCAATTTTCAACCCTTTCTGACTTCATTTGCTATTTTTCATGATTTACTGATTTTTTGAGCTAAATGACCCAAATTGAAAAGCACTACAAATGATCTGAAAAGGTGAATTTGGCATGGTATCATCATTTCACCCACATAGCATGTCTAAAAAGTTGAGAGGGTTACGACAAAAACTAGATGCCACTTCGTGTACAAATAGACAATCTCTTTCGAAGTATCAGGGTTTCGGACGAAAACTCATCTGATCAAAGCATTTTCATTTTTTTTAAACTTATTTAAACTCCAGACTTTTTGTGCTTCATTATCACACCATTCAAAGCCACGTCATCATTTTCAACCCTTCTGAATGCATTTGCTATTTGCATGCATTTACTGATTTTTTTGACCTAAATGACCGTGAAATTGAAAGCACTACAAAGAACTCTGAAAGGTTGAAAGTTGGCATGGTATCATCATTTCACCCACATAGCATATGCTAAAAAGTTGAGAGGGTTACGGCAAAAACTGGATGCACTTCATGTACAAAATGGACAATCCCTTTCGAAGTGTCAGGGTTTCGGACGAAACACTCTGTACAAAGGCATTTCATTTTTTAAACTTATTTCAACTCAGACTTTTTGTGCATTAATTACCCACTCAAAGCCCGTCTATTTTAACCCTTTCTGACTCATTTGCTATTTTTCATGCATTTAATGATTTTTTTGTGCTAAATGACCTGAATCGAAAAGCACTACAATTAAACTCCGAAAAGGTTGAAATGGCATGTATAGTTCAATCATCAACCAAATAGCATGTGCTAAAAAGTGAAAGGGTTACGGCAAAAAACTGGATGCACTCGTGTACAAAATGGACAATCTCTTTCGAAGTATCAGGGTTTCGGACGAAAACTCATTTGTTACAAGAGCATTTCATTTTAAAACTTTTTCAACTCTGGACTTTTTGTGCATTAATATGCACTATTCAAATCCACATCATAAATTTTCAACCCTTTCTGACTTCATTTGCTATTTTTCATGCATTTACTGATTTTTTTTGTGCTAAATGACCCTGAAATCGAAAAGCACTACAAATGAACTCTGAAAAGTTAGAAAGTTGCATGGTATCATCATTCACCCACATAGCATGTGCTAAAAAGTTAAGAGGGTTACGGCAAAAACTAGATGCATTTGTGTACAAAATGGGCAATGCTTTCGAAGTATCAGGGTTTCGCATGAAAACTCATCGATACAAAGGCATTTCATTTTTTTAAACTATATTTCAACTCTCCTTTTGTGCGTTCATTATGCACCATTCAAAGCCACGTCATGAATTTTCACCCTTTCTGTTCATTTGCTATTTTTCATGCATTTACTGATTTTTTTTGAGCTAAATGACCCGAAATTAAAACACTACGAATGAACTCTGAAAGAGTTGAAAGTTGGCATGGTATCATCATTTCACCCACATAGCATGTGTCCTAAAAGTTGAGAGTGTTACGGCAAAAACTAGATGCACTTCGTGTACAAATGGACAATCTCTTTCGAAGTATCAGGGTTTCGGACAAAAACTCATCTGATACAAAGGCATTTCATTTTTTTAAACTTATTTCAACTACAGACTTTTTGTGCAGTCATTATGCACCATTCAAAGCCACATCATCAATTTCAACCCTTTCTGAATTCATTTGCTATTTTTCATGCATTTACTGATTTTTTTGAGCTAAATGACCATGAAATTGAAAAAGCACTACATAGAACTCTGAAAAGGTTGAAAGTTGGCATGGTATCATCATTTCACACACATAGCATGTGCTAAAATGTTGAAGAAGGTTACGGTAAAAACTGGATGCCCTCGTGTACAAATGGACAATCTCTTTCGAAGTATCAGGGCTTTCGAACGAAAACTCATCGTTAAAAAGGCATTTCATTTTTTAAAACTTATTTCAACTCCAGACTTTTGTGTGCATTAATATGCACCATTCAAAGCTATTTCATCAATTTTCAACCCTTTCTTACTTCATTTGCTATTTTTCATGCATTTACTGATTTTTTTGGTGCTAATGACCCTGAAATCGAAAAGCACTACAAATAACCGGAAAAGCTTGAAAGTCGGCATGGTATCATCATTTCACCCAACAACATGAGCAATAGTTGAAGAGGGTTCAGCAAAAACTGGATGCACTTCGTGTACAAATGGACAATCTCTTTCGAAGTATGAGGTTTTCGGACGAAAACTCATTGATACAAACGCATTTCATTTTTTTAACTTATTTCAACTCTAGACTTTTTGTGCGTTCATTATGCACCATTGAAAGCCATGTCATCAATTTTCAACCCTTTCTGACTTCATTTGCTATTTTTCATGCATTTACTGATTTTTTGAGCTAAATGACCCAGAAATTGAAAAGCACTACAAATGAACTCTGAAAAGGTTGAAAGTTGGCATGGTATCATCATTTCACCCACATAGCATGTGCTAAAATGTTGAGAGGGTTACGACAAAAACTAGATGCACTTCGTGTACAAAATAGACAATCTCTTTCGAACTATCAGGGTTTCGGACGAAAACTCATCTGATACAAAGTCATTTCATTTTTTTTAAACTTATTTAAACTCCAGACTTTTTGTGCATTCATTATGCACCATTCAAAGCCACGTCATCAATTTTCAACCCTTCTGAATGCATTTGCTATTTTTCATGCATTTACTGATTTTTTTGACCTAATGACCCTGAAATTGAAAAGCACTACAAATGAACTCTGAAAAGGTTGAAGTTGGCATGGTATCATCATTTCACCCACATAGCATATGCTAAAAAGTTGAGAGGGTTACGGCAAAAACTGGATGCACTTCATGTACAAAATGGACAATCCCTTCGAAGTATCAGGGTTCGGACGAAAACACATCAGTTACAAAGGCATTTTTTTTTTTTAAACTTATTTCAACTCCGACTTTTTGTGCATTATTATGCACCATTCAAAGCCACGTCATCTATTTTTAACCCTTTGACTTCATTTGCTATTTTCTTCGCATTTAATGATTTTTTTTGTGCTAAATGACCGAAATCGAAAAGCACTACAAATTAACTCCGAAACGAAAGGTTGAAAGTTGGCATGTTTATCATCATTTCAACCACATAGCATTGTCTAAAAAGTGGAAAGGGTTACGGCAAAAATGGATGCACTTCGTGTACAAAATGGACAATCTCTTTCGAAGTATCAGGGTTTCGGACGAAAACTCATTGTTACAAGGCATTTCATTTTTTTAAACTATTTCAACTCTGGACTTTTTGTGCATTAATTATGCACTATTCAAATCCACTCATAAATTTAACCCTTTCTGACTTCATTTGCTATTTTTCATGCATTTACTGATGTTTTTGTGTTAAATGACCCTGAAATCGAAAAGCACTACAAATGAACTCTGAAAAGTAAAAGTTGGCATGGTATCATCATTTCACCCACATAGCATGTGCTAAAAAGTTAAGAGGGTTACGGCAAAAACTAGATGCAATTTGTGTACAAAATGGGCAATGCTTTCGAAGTATCAGGGTTTCGCATGAAAACTCATCTGATACAAAGGCATTTCATTTTTTTAAACTATTTCAACTCTAGACTTTTTGTGCGTTCATTATGCACCATTCAAAGCCACGTCATGAATTTTCAACCCTTTCTGACTTCTTTGCTATTTTCATGCATTTACTGATTTTTTTGAGCTAAATGACCCAGAAATTTAAAAGCACTACGAATGAACTCTGAAAGGTTGAAAGTTGGCATGGTATCATCATTTCACCCACATAGCATGTGCTAAAAAGTTGAGAGTGTTACGGCAAAAACTAGATGCACTTCGTGTACAAAATGGACAATCTCTTTCGAAGTATCAGGGTTTCGGACGAAAACTCATCTGATACAAAGGCATTTCATTTTTTTAACTTATTTCAACTACAGACTTTTTGTGCATTCATTATGCACCATTCAAAGCCACATCATCAATTTTCAACCCTTTCTGAATTCATTTGCTATTTTTCATGCATTTACTGATTTTTTTTGAGCTAAATGACCCTGAAATTGAGAAGCACTACAAATGAACTCTGAAAAGGTTGAAAGTTGGCATGGTATCATCATTTCACACACATAGCATGTGCTAAAAAGTTGAGAAGGTTACGGTAAAAACTGGATGCACCTCGTGTACAAAATGGACAATCTCTTTCGAAGTATCAGGCTTTCGAACGAAAACTCATCTGTTAAAAGGCATTTCATTTTTTAAAACTTATTTCAACTCCAGACTTTTTGTGCTTAATTATGCACCATTCAAAGCTATTTTCATCAATTTTCAACTCTTTCTTACTTCATTCTATTTTTCATGCATTTACTGATTTTTTTGTGCTAAATGACCCTGAAATCGAAAAGCCCTACAAATGAACTCTGAAAAGCTTGAAATTTGGCATGGTATCATCATTTCACCCACGTAGCATGTGCTAATAGTTGAGAGGTTACAGCAAAAACTGGATGCACTTCGTGTACAAAATGGACAATCTCTTTCGAAGTAGAGGGTTTCGGACGAAACTCATCTGATACAAACGCATTTCATTTTTTTAACTTATTTCAACTCTAGACTTTTTGTGCTTTCATTATGCACCATTGAAAGCCATGTCATCAATTTTCAACCCTTTCTGACTTCATTTGCTATTTTTCATGCATTTACTGATTTTTTAGCTAAATGACCCAGAAATTTAAAAGCACTACAAATGAACTCTGAAAAAGGTTGAAAGTTGGCATGGTATCATCATTTCACCCACATAGCATGTGCTAAAAAGTTGAGAGGGTTACGACAAAAACAAGATGCACTTGTGTACAAAATAGACAATCTCTTTCGAACTATCAGGGTTTCGGACGAAAACTCATCTGATACAAAGTCATTTCATTTTTTTAAACTTATTTAAACTCCAGACATTTTGTGCATTCATTATGCACCATTCAAAGCCGTCATCAATTTTTCAACCCTTCTGAATGCATTTGCTATTTTTCATGCATTTACTGGTTTTTTTGACTTTGACCTAATGACACCTGCAATTGTAAAAGCACTCCAAAATAACTCTGAAAAGTTTGAAAGTTGCATGGTATCACATTTCACCCACAAAGCATGTGGCTAAAAGTTGTAGAGGGTCGGCAAAAACGATGCACTTCATGTCAAAATGGACATCCCTTTGAAGTATCAGGGTTTCGGACGAAAACTCATTTGTTTAGCAAGGCATTTCTTTCTTAAACTTTTTCAACTCTGGAAATTTTTGCATTAATTATGCACCTTCAAAGCCACGTCATCTAATTTTTAACCCTTTCTACTTCATATGTCTATTTTTC